>ML822045.1:12419-22675 GCA_009831015.1 Picea engelmannii | reverse complement strand
TGAAAGACACACCCTAGTCACCGGGAAGATCATCCAGGTCTTCCATCATTCTTCATTGATTCCGCAATGCTCCCATATTCCGGGTATTATCTTTTAGTTGCTTATTTGTATTCCGACTAAGATCCTTTTGTCTTTTGATCTAGTCGAGTGTTGTTATTTTATTCCGCCGTAGTTGTTTATTTGTATTCCAGCTAAGATCCTTTGTCTATTGATCTAGTCAAGTATTGGCAGTTTATTCAACCGCATTCGACCATTTTGTAATCCAAAGAGATATCATAATACAAACTTTTCAGTCCTTTGTCACGTTTATTATTTGTATGCTCATTTATATGCTGTAAACCTTTGATCCTACACACACATTAGCAACGTTTCCTAGACTTTCCAAGTTAGGAACATTACAGTGGTATCAGAGCTTTAGTCATGCCATCCTGTGACTAAAGACAGTGAGTGCAGCAGAAGACCCAGAGGGTCGTGAACACGTAGGTGATGAATATGTCACTTACAACAGGCATAAGGAAAGAAGGCATAGGCCTGATTTTCCCCCTTTTCCTCTTAGCTCAGAGGAAGAGGAAGAGGCACACAAAGAAGCAAAGAGAAGGGCAAAGCGTGAGGCTAAGAGCAAGGCAAAGAGGATGCCAGGAGACAGATATGAGCGACCAGAGGGCAGTGGCAAGGCCCCCGTAGATCCAAAGACGAATTTCTTCCAGGTTATCAACGATATGTTAGCTAGTCAATGGACCATGTCTCAGTCCTTGGCACAGGTGGTTGATATATTGGCTAGACATGGCACCCCATACACACAAGTCCCGCATGCAGCACAAGGGAACTCGGGAGCAGGCAGTAGACCCCAGTCACCCTCTCGCACATACACCTTTGCGAGTAGGATTCCCAAACCCTTGTTTCCCAGTTTCCAGAGGGCACCCCTGGTAGAAGCACTACCACCGATAGCACAGAGACCACCCACTCATGCCGACGACATTGCAGAGTATAGGAGGGAGTACGCAACATTTGGTTGTGACTTCCATCAGGACATGACCTTAGTCGAGTACTGTGGACTCAGACTCAGGAATCACCCCAGAGAGCCGCAAAGGGGAGGACCACAACAACAACAGGGGCATGATAACCTCGATTTCATCCAAAAAGTTGGGAAACTCACCATCCCTTCTTTCGATGGATCGTCCAAATACACTGCCAGAGCTTGGGTACAAAAGCTAGACACGTATTACAAGCTCAACCAGATGACCGAGACAGAGGCCATCAGTTTCGCGACCATACACTTGTAGGGTGAGGCACACGAGTGGTGGTATCATGGACTAGTGACATTGGGTCACAGTCGCATCACCTCCTATAGGGAGTTTACAGATAGGCTCATGGACAGGTTTGACGGGAAGGATCCCGAGATACACTTCACAGATCTAGCCCAGTTGAGACAAACTGGCACAATAGAGGCGTTCATCACAGAGTTTCAGCAGGTAGCTGTGGCAGTGACAGATATATCAGAGCCCAGGCTGATCATGCTATTCACAAAAGGACTCACAGAGCCTTTGAGAGGATGGGTGAAGGCATACAGGCCTCCCACTTTGCAGAATGCCATCCTTCGCACTCGAGATCTCGCAGACTCTGTGCTAAAGACTAAAACTTTCTCCAAACCATTTGTACCCCAGAGGGATTGAGACAGGAAGCCATTCCAGAGAGAATGGAAGGGTAAGGAGAAGTTGGATGATGAGACTAGGTGAGAGCTTATGAGGAAGAAACTTTGCTTCAGTTGCAGAGATCCTTGGGTCCCAGACCATAGGTGCACGAGCAAGGGAGAGATTCATTATATTGAGGTAGCAGCAGACAACGTGGAAAGTGAGGAAGAGGAGCAAGACAGTGGATCCACTAGTTCAGAGGAGGAGTCAGCACCAGCAGAGTAGCAGCCTCCCCGTAGACCACCGACACCGGCAAGAGCCCATCCTCCAGTAGTCCCACAACCACCAGAACAGGTTAACAGGAGGAAACCAACAAAGGGAGGTGTCATAGCGACCCTTTCTGGTGTTCCCAGGTATGATACCCTTTGTATCAGAGGGATTATTCAAGGGCAACGAGCAATCGCCCTGATAGATAGTGGGACCACCCACAACTTCATCGACGCTTCACTAGTATCGAGACGAGCACTTTAGATAGAGGAGTTTGAGGGGTTTGATGTTGCGGTAGCAGATGACCACACAGTGGAGTGTCTAGATAGAGTTCCAAACTTAGAGATGAAGTTAGGCAACTACACAGTGAGAGAGACATTTTATGTGGTTGACCTATCAGACACAGATGTGGTGTTAGGAGTTCAGTGGATGATTACCTTGGGAAAAATCACTACCAACTACCAAACCTTGGAAATGGGATTCAGAGATCAGGTGGGAAGAAGGTTGTTCTAAGAGGTATGTCGACAGGAGCACCCATGACAATTTCAACCAAGAGGATCGAGAGGATATTTAGACATGGGGAGGTAGCATATGCCACATAATGCTTGATCACTACTTAAAAGGATTCAGAAGGTCGACAACAATACCATACAAAGATCAAAAATTTATTGGGATGACATCAACAGGTCTTTGAGGCAATTCCACCAGGGAGACCACCTAACAGGGGGTTTGAGCACACCATTGAGTTGGAGGAGGGGGCCAGACCTATGATCACCCCCCCTATCGTCATCCTAGGAGGTTCAAGGATGAGATAGAGAAGGCAATCAAGGAATTGCTGGCGATGGGACACATCAGACCGAGCAACAACCCATTTGCTTATTCAGTTCTCTTAGTTTTGAAGAAGGATGGCACCATGCAGATGTGCATTGATTATCAAGCCTTGAACAAGAAAGCCATCAAGAACTGGTTCCCTATCCCACACATTGACGAGTTGATGGATGAATTGCATGGGGCAATTTTCTTCTCAAAAATTGATCTATGCTCTGGATATAATCAAATCAACATCCGAGAGCATGACTTAGAGAAGATGACATTTCGATGTCATTTTGGACACTTCGAGTTCCTGGTTATGCCATTTGGGCTAACCAATGCACCCGCTACATTCCAGTCTTGCATGAACCATATATTCAGGGATCAGTTAATGAAATCAGTCTTGGTTTTCTTCGATGACATCTTGATCTATAGTCGGTTATGGCAAGAGCATATGAGGCACCTGGATGAGGTATTGGGCATCACGGAGGCACAATCATTATATGCCAAATAGTCCAAGTGTGAGTTTGGTATGACAGAGCTACTTTAATTAGGCCACATCATCAATGCACAGGGGGTACAGGTGCACCAAGAGAAGATCAGGGCCATTCTGGATTGGCCGACGTCCAAGAACGTGACATAATTGAGGAGCTTCTTCGGGCTGTGTAGCTATTACAGGCGGTTTGTCTGGGGTTTTTCTCATCTTGGAGCACCGCTAACAGATCTTACCAAGCATGGGGCCTTCATATGGACCGAGAAATCACATGAAGCCTTTGATCACATGAAGGAAGTCATGGGCATTTGTCTAGTGTTGGCACTACCAGACTTCACCTTGCCATTTGTACTAGAGTGTGACACATCCAACAAAGGGATCGATGCAGTTTTGATGCAGGGAGGACACCCCATTGTATTCAAGAGTCGGAAGCTTAGTCAACCTGAGAGGTTGTACTCCATTTATGACAAGGAAATGTTGGCAATCATGCATGCCTTGACTAAGTTCAGACAATATTTGGTGGGCAACAAATTCGTGGTCAAGACCGATCACAATAGTTTGAAGTATTTCCTTGAGCAGAAGGACCTCAGTGAGTGTCAATAGAAATGGGTTATGAAGGTACAAGTATTCAACTTTGAAATAGAGTATGTCAAGGGGAAGAAGAACATTGTGGCCAATGCACTATCGAGGAGACCTGCGACATGTTCTTTGATGGATATTTCAGTAGATTGGAAATCCCACTTGTTAGTGGAATATTCCAAGAACAAGTTGGCTTGTGAGGTGATGGATGGGCATATATAGGATGACTGATATAGGGTCCTTGGCGATGTCATATTTTACAAGGATAGAGTCTACTTGGTGCCAGATTCAGGGCTTAAGAAGAAGATCCTCACCGCAGTTCATGATTCACCTCTAGCAGTCCATCAGGGGTTTTTCAAAACCTACAGACAGATCAGAGAGAGGTTCTCATGGAAGGGCCTCAAACAAGACGTTATGAGACACGTCAGTGAGTATGTGACTTGCCAACAGAACAAGTCAGAGCATGCTCTTCCAGCAGAGCTACTTCATCCACTCCCCATTCCAGAGAAAAAATGGGAGAGTATATCTATGGACTTCATCACAGGTCTACCCAAGGCCCAGGGTAAGGACTGTATCTATGAAGTGGTCGACAGATTGACCAAGTTTGCTCCCTTTTATGCCATACCGATAGAGTACAATGCAGTTCAGGTAGCCGAGCTTTTCTCCAGGGAGGTCTTCAGACTTCATGGGTTGCCGAAGAACATCGTCAGTGACAGGAACAGTTGGTTCATAGGGACATTTTGGAGAGAGTTGTTTCAGTTGGTGGGGACAGAGTTGACACCTAGCACCAGCTATCACCCTTAGACAGATGGGTAGACCGAGATTGTTAACAAGTGGGTTGAAGGGTATTTGAGGAACTATGTAGGAGGACAACAAAGAACGTGGGTAAAGTGGTTACACTTGGGAGAACATTGCTACAACACCACCTTCCACATGTCCATTGGCATGACACCCTTCCGAGCATTGTATGGATATGATGCTCCCACTTTGGTAGACTTGATCTTCGGGGAGAGCCGAGCTCCCAAGGTCAAGGATTGGATCATAGAGAGTCAGGAGATTATCAAGTTGTTGAAAGAGAACCTGCAGACGATGCAAAACCGACAGAAGATAAGTGCAGACAGGCACATGATAGAGCATAGCTTTGAGGTTGTAGATTTGGTTTTCTTGAGACTCCAACCCTACAGAAAGTCATCTCTGAAGAAGAGTGGGGCCAAGAAGCTCAAGCCCAGATTTTATGGTCCTTACAAGATCATGCGCCGAGTAGGCGAGGTTGCTTACGAGCTAGAGCTTCTAGAGGGGAGCAAGATTCATAACGTATTCCACGTGTCTTGCCTAAAAAAGGTAGTGGGACAATTCATTAGCACATTCAAGGAGCTTCTTTCATTGGATGAGGAGGGACAGTTGGAGTTAGTTCCGGAGGAGGTTTTGGAGTTCCGGGAGCAGAAACTGAGGAGCAGGGTCATCAGAGAATGTTTGATCAGATGGAGAGGGCTTCCAGTAGAGGACACTACTTGGGAGAGCGAGCAGATGTTGCAGCACCCTAGATTGGTATTGCTTGAGGACAAGCAATTTCGGGAAGGGAGGATTGTAATGTCCCTTTCCAAATAGGAGCTCCAGAGAGGAAGCTTAATGGTCTAAACCGCCCCGTTAGACTATAGCTAGGGCCAAAGAGGGGTAAACAAGGTTACTAGAGGTCACTCCAGTCATAGGTGTTATATTTGGAAAGTGACATTGAGCTAAAAAGGGTTAAAAGCGCTTTTAAGTCATTATGAGCTAAAAATAGAAGTCAACAGTGAATTAGGGTTTTGGCAGTGATTTAGGGTTTTGGAAGTCAACAGTGAATTAGGGTTTCAGCAGTGATTTAAGGTTTTGGAAGTCAACAATGAATTAGGGTTTCAACAGTGATTTAGGGTATTGGAAGTCAACAGTGAATTAGGGTTTCAACATGATTTAGGGTTTTGGAAAGCTATAAAGGAAGGGTCATCGACCTAATTCATCATTATGCAGATTATGACTTGTCATTGAGGAGAAGAGGTGCATCTCAGGAGAGAGAGTTCAGTGTATTCCAGGACGAAGACACCAGTTGGCTAATTTCGATGTTGAAAGACACACCCTAGTCACCGAGAAGATCATCCAGGTCTTCCATCACTCTTCATTGATTCCGCAACGCTCCCGTATTCCGGGTATTATCTTTTAGTTGCTTATTTGTATTCCAGCTAAGATCCTTTTGTCTTTTGATCTAGTCGAGTGTTGTTATTTTATTCAGCCGCAATTGCTTATTTGTATTCTGGCTAAGATCCTTTGTCTGTTGATCTAGTCGAGTATTGTCAGTTTATTCAGCCGCATTCGACCATTTTGTATCCACATAGATATCATAATACAAACTTTGCAGTCCTTTGTCACGTTTATTATTTATATGATCATTTATATGTTGTAAACCTTTGATCCTACACACACATTAACATCGTTTCCTAGACTAGCCAAGTTAGGAACATTACAATCATTCAAGTTATTAGTCCCGCCATGAGACTATAACAATGAGTTTGCTTTGATGTGACATTAATTTGTTTTTTATCATAAATTTGTGTATGCAATGTAATGTTTAACATATGAAAACAAATATATATTTTTGGATATAATAAAAATATTTGTGTTTCTTATTTCTAATTGGTTGATGGAATTGAAGTGTTATTGCTCCCTTCACGTCTTTAATATGTAAAATTAATTACATAATCAATGAATTTCACCAATCACCACATCTAAATATAAAAAGTTGTACTATGTATTTATTATATTTATATTATATTTGTTATGTAATATATTATTTATTATTATATTTATATTATATTGATTATCTAATATATTATTTATATTATATTTATTATGTAATATAATAAATATTATATAAAAATATATATTATTAAATTTGAAAGGTTTATTTTCAATTTTTTTTTTTAAATATTTTTAAAATGCAATTTGCATTTGGCTAGCTTAACTTAATTGGAAGGAAATTTAGGTTAATCCCAATCCACATTAAAGTAAAAATGTGGTCACAAATCAACTAAGTGTCATGGAGCAGCACGTCTTCCTCCATTTCTTGTGAGTCTAGGTTGAATACTTTGAATTCCAATAGGTATAATTATCAGTGTTAATTTTTTTCATTTAAAATCTTTACAAATTAATTTCTTTTAAGACTATGAAACTAGCTTCTAATTAACATTTTGTTCATGTTTCACAATAATCATCATTATCAATAATTATAAAATGTTGCATAAGGCAGCAAGAAAAGCCAATAACATGGCAACAATTCTCAAAAACTCGTGCAACCAAACTCCACATGTAATACATCCAAGAGTCATAAATGTTTATCTGTACAAAATCAATGACCATATTCTATTTATATTTCCCTGACACAAACAACTGTCGAACTTTGTACCTTTTGCGTGTCCAACTATCCAGCCCTAACCCTAATCAGGATTTGAATTGTAACCCTAATTAGGTTTGAAGTTTCACATTCATACAGACTAGGGTTTATTTATACACAGGGCATGAACGATAGTTTCTTGGATTTGGTGAGAGGAAGCGATGGTGTTCTTCAGGTGGAGGGAAAGAGGTTTGGAAGGTGATCTTAACATCTGGGCCACGATGGTTTATTGTTCATCGTGTATTTATCATAAACCATGGTGCCCCAGATGATAAGAGCACCTTCGCCTTCGTGCCTTGTTCCATGTCCATTAATAAAGGCTGTGGAACAAGTGTAGAAAAAGGTGAGAGCTACCATCTATCTGCGCCCAGATCCCACTCGTTTGGACGAAAATCTTGATGATTTTGAAAAAACAAAATTATTGCAGCAGCAGCTGCAACAGCACAGTGGGGAGGCCAAGGCTGTGGCCATTGTTGGTTTCGGAGGCTAAGGCTGTGGGCATTTTGGGTTTCGGTGGAGAAGGGAAGACAACCCTTGCAAAATAACTCCTAACTCTTAAGATATCAGATAACGATCAGTCCTTTTTGTTGATGTAAGCTAATCTGTATTTAAGAGCACCATTTCATTACTGCAGAGGATGCTTTAAAAGTATTTGATTGAGTAGATCTTTGAATGTATAGTTTGATTAAGGTATACCAATGTTCAGAGGTCATCCCTTATGCTTTCAAGCTCTCTTATGATTATAGATGATGTGGATCCTGGTGAGAAGCTGCGCCTATTTTTTCACATTAGAGAGTCTTCCATTTGAATATTCTCAAGAGCTTTTTGGCTTGCATGCCTACCACCAACTCCATGCTGGATTTGAAGTAGTTAGAAAGTTTTAAGATTCCTGTGATTGGTTTCCTGGATTTGAAGTAGTTAGAAAGTTTTAAGATGCCTGTGATTGGTTTCCTGGATTTTAAGTAGTTAGAAAGTTTTAGGATGCCTGTGATTGATTTCCTGGATTTTAAAAAGTTAGAAAGTTTTAGGATGCCCGTGATTGGTTTCCTTTATCTCTGAGAGTGTTTGGTGCGCTATTCCATGGGAAAAACGATTTACAAAGGCGACTTAAAAATTAGCGATAACAGTGTTTGAATAGGAGAAAGACAATAGTCTTAAACATTGCTCTATAACATCATTACATCGTAAACTTTATCAGCATTTGACCGAGTGGATCAGTTACTGTAGCGTTGGATCAGACCAGGATAATCCATATGAACATGGGATGGATCTGGCTTGGAAAGATGGCCATGTCTTCAAAACAAAGCAAACAAGTGTCTTGTATAGGGCAGTAGCATAAACCATTATAAGAATGGACAATGGAGCTAGTCATGCTATACCTGTGCAAAGATAGGTATCAGGTACCTTCAACAAACTAAAGCCCAGAAGATTGACCCTTTCAAGATATTGACATGGATCAGGAACAATGTTTATTTGATTGTTTTGGATTTGTAGCTGGTTTACTTGATTGTTCTTGGTTTATAGCTTGGGTGGTTGGGTAGCATGTTTGTTAGTTTATAGCTTGGGTGGTTGGGTAGCATGTTTGTTATCTTCCCCAAAAGTGGTTGGGTAGCATGTTTGCTATCTTCCCCACCCGTGAAGTTGGATTCAATTTCCGTAAAGTGAATGTGTTGGCCCATTCTAATAAGGCTAGAAGGGTAGATGCCCCTGGACTTTGGAACACACCTTAGCAAGGACTAAGTCATAAGTTTTCTAGGCACTAGAAGCAAGTCATAAGTTTTCTAGGCACTAGCTTAAAAATTTCTAGGCACTAGCTTAAAAATGGGTGGTTGGTACTAGCTTAAAAGTGACAGCCAACCAGATTTGAACCTAGACCTCGTCTAGATAGTCTCATCAAGTTTTCAATTCCTCTCACTGAGTTTTTAATTCCTCCACGATAGTCTCATCAAGTTTTCAATTCCTCTCACTGAGTTTTTAATTCCTCTCCATCTTTAAAAAGACGATGTTTACTTGATTGACCCAAAGATGGGACATCTGTCCTAGGCATACCTGTATTCCTATCAAGCAAGCTTGAGAGATGATCTAGACGACAAAGTGACTTGAAAAAAGAAAAAAATGACTCGAAAAAAGAAAAATAGATTGAAAGAGTGGAAAATTGCTGCAACGTCCCAAACATACAAGATGCATTTGGTTAAATGGGAGGGTCTACCGAGTATCTGATCTGTGTAAATGTATACTTGATCCCGTTTTAGTTTTTCTTTCCATGTCCTGTATAGTGGTGATTTTGTTTGCAGATCTCTTACTCTTGTCTTTTGAGGTGCTGTTTTAGTTGAAGTTCTTTGCACCTAGATAATCATAGTAAGTTTTCAATTCCTCTCAGTGAATTTTTAATTCCTCTCCCTTAAAAAAGACGATGTTTACTTGATTGACCTAAAGATGGGACATCTGTCCTAGGCATACCTGTATTCATATCAAGCAAGCTTGAGAGATGATCTAGATGACAAAGTGACACGAGAAAAGAAAAAGTGACTTGAAAAAAGAAAAATAGATTGAAAGAGTGGAAAATTGCTGCTATAACGTCCCAAACATACAAGATGTATTTGGTTAAATGGGAGGGTCTACCGAGTACCTGATTTGTGTAAATGTATACTTGATCCCGTTTTGTAAATGTATAGTTGATCCCGTTTCAGCTTTTCTTTCCATGTCCTGTATAGTGGTGATTTAGTTTTCAGATCTCTTACTCTGTCTTTTGAGGCGCTGTTTTAGTTGAAGTTCTTTGCTTTCTCTAACCAGATTGGATTCAGAATGTTGAACTATGCATCAGACATCTTTAACCAGAATGACAAAAGATTGGAAGCAGAATCTTTAATGCAGAGTGTTGAGGTCTGCATTGCATATCAGTCTTCTTGACAGAATGGTTGATTACTTGTGTTCTCATCTTCTACTCTTCTTTTGTTCCTCATGAAATTTAGTGTCAACTCTCAGCCATATTAGACCATTTAATTTGATTTTCTTGGTCCTTAGATCGTTTTTCACACTAATATTTTTGTTG
>ML822045.1:0-12319 GCA_009831015.1 Picea engelmannii | reverse complement strand
ATAGTTTCTTGGATTTGGTGAGAGGAAGCGATGGTGTTCTTCAGGTGGAGGGAAAGAGGTTTGGAAGGTGATCTTAACATCTGGGCCACGATGGTTTATTGTTCATCGTGTATTTATCATAAACCATGGTGCCCCAGATGATAAGAGCACCTTCGCCTTCGTGCCTTGTTCCATGTCCATTAATAAAGGCTGTGGAACAAGTGTAGAAAAAGGTGAGAGCTACCATCTATCTGCGCCCAGATCCCACTCGTTTGGACGAAAATCTTGATGATTTTGAAAAAACAAAATTATTGCAGCAGCAGCTGCAACAGCACAGTGGGGAGGCCAAGGCTGTGGCCATTGTTGGTTTCGGAGGCTAAGGCTGTGGGCATTTTGGGTTTCGGTGGAGAAGGGAAGACAACCCTTGCAAAATAACTCCTAACTCTTAAGATATCAGATAACGATCAGTCCTTTTTGTTGATGTAAGCTAATCTGTATTTAAGAGCACCATTTCATTACTGCAGAGGATGCTTTAAAAGTATTTGATTGAGTAGATCTTTGAATGTATAGTTTGATTAAGGTATACCAATGTTCAGAGGTCATCCCTTATGCTTTCAAGCTCTCTTATGATTATAGATGATGTGGATCCTGGTGAGAAGCTGCGCCTATTTTTTCACATTAGAGAGTCTTCCATTTGAATATTCTCAAGAGCTTTTTGGCTTGCATGCCTACCACCAACTCCATGCTGGATCTGAAGTAGTTAGAAAGTTTTAAGATGCCTGTGATTGGTTTCCTGGATTTGAAGTAGTTAGAAAGTTTTAAGATGCCTGTGATTGGTTTCCTGGATTTGAAGTAGTTAGAAAGTTTTAGGATGCCTGTGATTGATTTCCTGGATTTGAAGTAGTTAGAAAGTTTTAGGATGCCTGTGATTGGTTTCCTTTATCTCTGATAATCCATATGAACATGGGATGGATCTGGCTTGGAAAGATGGCCATGTCTTCAAAACAAAGCAAACAAGTGTCTTGTATAGGGCAGTAGCATAAACCATTATAAGAATGGACAATGGAGCTAGTCATGCTACACTTGTGCAAAGATAGGTATCAGGTACCTTCAACAAACTAAAGCCCAGAAGATTGACCCTTTCAAGATATTGACATGGATCAGGAACAGTGTTTATTTGATTGTTTTGGATTTGTAGCTGGTTTACTTGATTGTTCTTGGTTTATAGCTTGGGTGGTTGGGTAGCATGTTTGTTATCTTCCCCAAAGGTGGTTGAGTAGCATGTTTGTTATTTTCCCCAAAGGTGGTTGGGTAGCATGTTTGCTATCTTCCCCACCCGTGAAGTTGGGTTCAATCCCCGTGAAGTGGATGTGTTGGCCCATTCTAATAAGGCTAGAAGGGTAGATGCCCCTGGACTTTGACTACTTTGGAACACGCCTTAGCAAGGATTAAGTCATAAGTTTTCTAGGCACTAGAAGAAAGTCATAAGTTTTCTAGGCACTAGCTTAGGAGTGGGTGGTTGGTACTAGCTTAAAAGTGGCAGCCAACCAGATTTGAACCTAGACCTTGTCTAGATAGTCTCATCAAGTTTTCAATTCCTCTTACTGAGTTTTTAATTCCTCTCGTCTAGATAGTCTCATAAAGTTTTCAATTCCTCTTACTGAGTTTTTAATTCCTCTCCATCTTAAAAAAGACGATGTTTACTTGATTGACCCAAAGATGGGACATCTGTCCTAGGCATACCTGTATTCCTGTCAAGCAAGCTTGAGAGATGATCTAGACGACAAAGTGACTTGAAAACAGAAAAAATGACTCGAAAAAGAGAAAAATAGATTGAAAGAGTGGAAAATTGCTGCTACAACGTCCCAAACATACAAGATGTATTTGGTTAAATGGGAGGGTCTACCGAGTACCTAATCTGTGTAAATGTATACTTGATCCCGTTTTAGTTTTTCTTTCCATGTCCTGTATAGTGGTGATTTTGTTTGCAGATCTCTTACTCTTGTCTTTTGAGGTGCTGTTTTAGTTGAAGTTCTTTGCACCTAGATAATCATAGTAAGTTTTCAATTCCTCTCAGTGAATTTTTAATTCCTCTCCCTTAAAAAAGACGATGTTTACTTGATTGACCTAAAGATGGGACATCTGTCCTAGGCATACCTGTATTCATATCAAGCAAGCTTGAGAGATGATCTAGATGACAAAGTGACACGAGAAAAGAAAAAGTGACTTGAAAAAAGAAAAATAGATTGAAAGAGTGGAAAATTGCTGCTATAACGTCCCAAACATACAAGATGTATTTGGTTAAATGGGAGGGTCTACCGAGTACCTGATTTGTGTAAATGTATACTTGATCCCGTTTTGTAAATGTATAGTTGATCCCGTTTCAGCTTTTCTTTCCATGTCCTGTATAGTGGTGATTTAGTTTTCAGATCTCTTACTCTGTCTTTTGAGGCGCTGTTTTAGTTGAAGTTCTTTGCTTTCTCTAACCAGATTGGATTCAGAATGTTGAACTATGCATCAGACATCTTTAACCAGAATGACAAAAGATTGGAAGCAGAATCTTTAATGCAGAGTGTTGAGGTCTGCATTGCATATCAGTCTTCTTGACAGAATGGTTGATTACTTGTGTTCTCATCTTCTACTCTTCTTTTGTTCCTCATGAAATTTAGTGTCAACTCTCAGCCATATTAGACCATTTAATTTGATTTTCTTGGTCCTTAGATCGTTTTTCACACTAATATTTTTGTTGATTCTTCTATGCATTTCCAATAACCTTTGTTCATATGTTACTCATGTTTCATTCACCCTCAACAAAAACATTTGAACGCAACAATTGTTTAAACATAAAACCGATTTCATCTCTTTTAAAACAGCTCTAGAGTAATGGAAATGGACTTTCAATAAGCTCAATAGTTTCGTCTCTCAAAATTTATTGCATTTCCAATAACCTTTGTTCATATGTTACTCAAGTTTCATTCACCCTCGACAAAAACATTTGAACGCAACAATTGTTTAAACATAAAACCGATTTCATCTCTTTTAAAACAGCTCTAGAGTAATGGAAAGGGACTTTCAATAAGTTAAATAGTTTCGTCTCTCAAAATTTATTGATTGAGCATCATCATTTGGTCTCTTTATATCATCGTTTTTAGATGCCACCTTTTCTTAGAGTTCATTGTTATTCACTTCTTCATTTCCCTAGTTCTCTAAGATGGTACCAAAGTTTTCAGTTTAAGAGCTAGTCAATTTTCTACAAGTAGTTTTGGAGGTTATCACTTGCATATGTTCTTTTTGTAGAGTTGGATCTCTTTTGGTATATTTACTTGGGGTGGAAGATATGTAAATGTTATTAAAAAGTAAATCCCAAACCCTAAGGATGAATTGAGAATTTCATTATTAAAGCGAAGAAGGATGAGGCCTTAGAAGTCATTTCAACCTACATCTTTGGAGAGATTTGCTTTCATCAAGTGGGATTAATTGTTTGAATAAAAGTATGGAAGAAGTTGAAGAGATGACTTGACAAGAAGTCAATTTGGATTATTCAAATTGAGAAAGAGTTGATCTCTTTTGGTATATTGACTTAGGGTGGAAGGTATGTAAATGTTATTAAAAAGTAAAACGCTTTGGAAGTATACAAAAATTACAATCCCAAACCCTAAGGATGAATTGAGAATTTCATTATTAATGCGAAGAAGGATGAGGCCTTAGAAGTCGTTGCGACCTACATCTTTGGAGAGATTTGCTTTCATACAAGTGGGATTAATTGTTTGAATAAAGTATGGAAGAAGTTGAAGAGATAACTTGACAAGAAGTCAATTTGTATTATTCAAACTGAGAAAGAGTTGATTTGTTTTATTCCTCCATCCTATGGCATTATTCCATACTTTTTGACTTGTGAAGGAGCTATAATAAAAATTGGGTAAGGGTACAATTATGTAGGCATGTGGGTAGAATATATGGAAATTTTATTAAAAAGTAAAACACTTTGGAAGTTTACAAAAATTACAATCCTATAAACCCTAAGGATGAATAGATAATTTCAATATTAATGGGAAGAAGGATGAGGATGTAGAAGTCATGGCGACCTAAATCTTTGGAGAGATTTACTTTTATACAAGTGAGATTAACTATTTGAATCAAGTATGGAAGAAGTTGAAGAGATTGTTTGACAAGATCAACTCAATTTGGATTATTCAAATTTCAAATTGAGAAAGAGTTGATCTCTCTTAATCCTCTTTCCTTTGGCAATATTCCATACTATTTGGCTTGTGTGAAAGAGCTACAATAAAAATTGGGTGAATGTGGAAAGTATTTTTGAAAGAAAAATGATCAATTTATAGAACGTATCCTAATAAATATGAGGAAACCTTATGATGTTTATGATTGGCATTGTGTTGGTTGGGCTTCCAAAAAGTAGACACAAAGGACTATACCTTTGATTCTTTCAATGGATGGTTTGTTATTTAGGGCACATGAAAAGTTGGTCGATGAAGGTAAACTTGAGTATAAACAACATGCCCATCTCCTTTAGGGTGAAGGTCAATAGAAATATAGAGAAAGAGGTATCTAATACAATTAGGAGAAATATCATGGATGTTACCATGATAAGGATTGTGTTGACAAGACCAATAGGAAGAAGCTTGAAGATTAACTATCGATTATGAAAGGTAAGAAGAAGAAGAAGAAGAAGAAGAAAACATGTCAACATTGTGGAAAGATAAGACATGTTGAGAATGTTTCTTCGAAGAAGACTAAAGATCTTGAAGATAAGGTCAATAAGCATGAAGGAGGTGTCAATTAGTCAATTGATTTACCTAAAACATTTACTTTTAGAAGGTAAGGGAGAGAAATATACCTTCGTTGTTAGCATTTCATGCTCATACTTTTCATAGTGAGTGAAGGCATTTCACCCTTGATTGGTGCTACATGGGGGTGTGTTACTTAGTGCTCGGTGGATATGCTTTTAGTCTTACCTTGTGCTCGGTATTTGGGATTCGTGGTTTGGCTAATAGCTAGTGGACTTTGGTTGATAGTGTTTGGATCGTTGTTTGAGGCTTAAAGCATGTATGTGTTGAGGAAATAACAAGCCCCTCGTGGGCTCCTCCTTCCTCATGGTCACTGGCTTGGATAGGTGCGCTCCCTTGTGATGCGTCGTACATATTTTTTCCTTCTCATGAACTCTCGGGTGTTTGATATTGGACTCAACTCAAGCGTGTGTTGAGGAAATAACAAGCCCCTTGTGGGCTCCTCCTTCCTCATGGCCACTGGCTTGGACAGTTGCGTTGCCTTGTGATGCGTCGTACACATTTTTTTCTTCTCATGAACTCTCGGGTGTTTGATACTTGGACTCAACTCAAGCGTTTTGGCGTTCAAACGCTTGTGTAATATTTGGTGTGAACTTGGAATTAAAACAAACAACCCCATATTTTATTTTTTCATCTTATTTTATATATTTTTAATATATTTCTTATTTATATATATGTATATTTATTTTTGTTTTTGTGTGTTGAGATATATATGTTTATTTCTGTTTACTGTTTTACTATTTGATATATATATATATATATATATATATATATATTTGAGAGTTTTCTAGGATGTAAGTCTTATAATTATTTCCTTTGGTTATTTTGTAGGGGAGGATGTTCGCAGGGACAGAGGTTGGAACAGTGGAACAAAAAACATATGGACATGAGACTGTAAGAGGTGTGGCATGGTCTTTTCCCTGGTGCACTCACCCTCTTGTCCAATAATTTTTTGGGTAGTTTCCTTAGGGTTTGAGGGTCATTTCTGGGTTATTTATGGTTTAATTAAGCATTGTAAACAAAGGGTAGCTGCATGAACCTGTTCAAGGTTCAGGTTGTAGGTTACATGCTATTTTAGGAATTGGTTTGCACAACTAAGTGGTTGTTCAAACCCAATGTTTTAGTTTTGAAATTGGGCTCTGATACCATTTGTAAGCCTTGAATTATAGAGCCTTGTAAAAAAAATAGATACTTTCTAATCTACTTATTTCATTATTGCTACTTAGTTTATAATTTTTTTTCTTGATATTCTTCTACCAACATAATAATTGATAGCAACATGATGATCAACAACAAACTAATAACAACAACATACTAACAACATAATAACAACAATATAATGATAACAGAAAATGCATAAAGTATTTACCTCAACCTGAAGCTTAGTTGATTTAGCCTTTTTCTAATTGTTGATGTCCCAAATTGAGTATTAACCTCCCAACCAACTAGGAACAATCTCTTTGACTCCCTAGCTCTAGGAATCTTTGCGGTTTCTCGACCTTCGAGCCCAAAATTCTCAGCAACAATTGTGTCCTTGTGAGAGTCTTCATGCCAAACTGTTTATTAAGACCCTTTAATTATTATGCTGTTAGTATGAAGCTATGTTGTTAATTATTATGTTGTGAGTATGCTATTGTTATTAGCTTGTTGTTGATTATCATGTTGCTATCAATTATTATGTTGGTAGAAGAATATCAAGAAAAGAAATTATAAAGTAAGTAGCAGTAATTAAAGTAGATTATAAAGTTTTTTTTTTTATGAGGTTCTGTAATTTAGGTCTTACAAATGGTATCAGAGCCCGATTTCAAAACTCAAATCTTGGGCTTGAACAATCACTTAGTTGTGCAAACCAGTTCCTAAGATAGCATGTAACTTACAACTCGAACCTTGGACAAGTTCATGCAACTACTCTTTGTTTACAACCCTTAATTAAACCAAAAATAATCCAGAAAGGACCTTGGAACCCTAAGGAAATTACCCAGAAAATTATTGGACAAGAGAGTGAGTGCACCAGGGAAAAGACCTTGCCACACCTCTTCTAGTCTCATGTCCATATGTTTCTTGTTTCCCTGTTCTAACCTCTGTCCCTGTAAACATCCTCCCCTGCAAAATAACCAGACGAAATAATTATAAGACCTACATCCTAGAAAGCTCTCAGAAATATATATATATATATATATATATATATATATAGAGAGAGAGAGAGAGAGAGAATAAAATATGGGGTTGTTTGTCTTAATTCCAATCTCACACCAAATATTACACAAGTGTTTGAGCGCCAAAGCACTCTAGTTGAGTCCAAGAGAGTTCATGAGAAGGGAAAAATGTGCACAACACGTCACAATGCATCACACCTATCCAAGCCATTGACCACGAGGAAGGAGGAGCCCATGAGGGGCTTGCTATTTCCTCAACGCATACATGCGCTAAGCCTCAAACAACGATCCAAGCACTATCGACCAAAGTCCACTAGCTGTCAACCATACCACAAATCCCAATACCGAGCACCAGGTAAGACAAGAAACATATCCATCGAGCACTAAGTAACACACCCCCATGTAGCGCCAATCAAGGGAGAACGCATGAAGTTTGCTTATAGATTTGACAAGGAGGAATAAGCAAAAAAAAAAATCCAGCTTTAAAGATCAGACAAACATGCGAGGTTTGCACAATAACCTCCTTACACTTTTGCACAAGATGAGCAGAGCCTCTACCTTTGGGGTGGTCCACCATCTCTGACAGTTTGACACGATTCCATTTGGCCCACTTCTCTGTAGTTTTCACATTTCAACTTGAAATAGTAGGAGAAATCATGATCATCGCACCCACCCTAAGGTTGAAAATTGGCGAGATTCTCTAGCTCTACCTTGATTTCCAACTTACGTTGAACCATCTTGGGCTGCCCACAATAAGAAAAACTCAACAAAGAATTCCCCACTACTCCAACTCTTGCCTAACCAAAACCCTCTACTCTTCGCTCAATTGTATAACCAAGCCTTCACAAACACCCCAAACCTGAGAATAGCGAAGAAAATCAACAATTTATTACTTTTAATTGCGGATAAACACCAGACAAAACAAGTAAGCGAGACACTGCAAATAAAAGTTACAGTTTCCTTCTCAAAATTAGACCTATGCTTCAACAAGTTTCTCTGATCGATAACAGAGGTCAAGCACCTGAGATATGGACAATCTCAACACCAAGACTAAGCTCTAAAGCTCGACTTAGATCAAGCATTAGTCCTTCGGCAACATAGGAGACATGGCTGCATCGGTTCACTGCTTCACAACTGTAACTTGTGCCTCGATTTTTGAATGGTATCGCCGATTTTCGTGGCCTTCAAGGGGGTTTGTAGGAGACTTTTGTGTGTTGAAGGGGCGCCATCAAAGGTTGACGGATCGATGATGCAGTGGAAGGTTTTATTGGCTCCCACTGCCAGTGCCAGTGCCATTTCCTCCAACGTCCAGCCAAGCATTGAAACCATGACCTCTTGCTATGCAAATAACTCACAAGTCCACGCTCAAACCAAACGCCCAACACCAAGCTCACGAGACCATGCCACACAAACTTTGTGCTCGTTGACATGCCAAGCAATGGCAGATGGAAGAGGCTATTGGGAAGAAACATTATGGGATGTGCGAGTGAGAGTTTAGGGTTTAGGTACTTATAGCGGGGAGGGGGGCGAGGCACATGGGCCTCATGCGAGGACCCACGAAGCTCGACCTTAATTATTTTAATTTCTTTTAATTTTATTTTATTATTTGAAAATATTATTCATAGGCCTTACAAATGGTCGCTAGCTTGGTCTCAGGCGATGTGGTTCTAATTTGGCACTTTGCCCTTGGTTCTATGCTTAGATATTAGGCCTTTATATTTTATTATTTAAAAATAATAATATTATTTTGAAAATCTTATTTTATTATTTGAAAATATTAATATTATTTTGAAAATATTTTAATAAGTTTAGAAAATATTATTATGTTTTAAAGACAATTTATTAAAAAAAATAAATTATTATCTAAAAAATATTATTAAGAAGTTTTAAAGATAATTTATTAGTTAGAAAATATTAATCATACTCTAGCTTAAGTTACGTGATCCAAAACTTAATAATATTGATATTGATATATATAAAGTTCAAATTATTGTTATAAAACATTAAAATCAATTATAAAACATTATTAAATAAGAGAGGGTTTAATTATTTAAAAAAACCTTTAAAAATAATTAAAAAAAAATAACAAAATTCAACCAAAAAAATGTCTAAAATAAAAAATATTAAACTAAAACTTTAAAATTAAAATAAAATCCAAAAAAATTCAAAATATATATATTTTAAAAATAATATTTAAATGAAAACAAAACAATTTTAATAAAATTTTTAACAAAAGAATTAAAACGAAAATTTTAAAACCAATTTTAAAATAAACTTCTAAGCATATTTTAAAAAATAGAAAACCAAAATTAAAAAAATAAAGATAAAAACAATTGTGCAATACCAAAATTATCAATTTTAATTGAAACTAAAGTAAAAAAATAAAAATAAAACACAAATATAAACAAATTTAATAACATTTAAAACAAAAATAAAAAAAATAAAAAAATAAATACAATTTTGCAATTGAAATAACATAAAATTTTAATTGCCCAAAGGGGTTGGAGCCAATAGTGGAAAGTGAGGAGTTTTTCACTGTTGGGCAAGGTTCAATTCTCGTGAGGGCTTTACCTGGAACCATGGGGACACCTTGAGGTAGTGGTTGAACGTGTGGTTGCACCCAGAGATACCATATTAAATGGTATCGTGACCCGTGCACACATAAAATGATCAAAACCCACCCCCATGTCCTTCAAATTTAGTCCCCGAGGTGTAGGACAGTCGGTGATGGAGTGTGTTGTTAAGCCACTCCATGTTGAAAAGTCACCAGTTTGAAACCTGCGGGGACAAAAAATCCAACCATGTTAAGGGTTGGTGTGGCTCAGGCCGGGTGCGATCCCCGGGTGATTTTGATGGCTTAGATGCCCCTCAGTCGCGATTTCTCAAGCCAAAGGTTAATCTCGATGCCAAGAAGGTTCGGACCAATTAACAAACAAAAAAAAAACATAAAATTTTAATTAAAATTAAAACCAAAATAAAAATTTTAAAACTTACAAACCTACATATTATTGGGGTGTTGTGGGGGGCGATGTTGGACATCGCCCTAGCACCCACGGGCTAAGCCCTGGTCCCATGGGGCCAAGGCTTAGCCCGTGGGGCCGGGCATCACCCTCCACGACACCCATGGCTCCCAACCATCTTGCGCGGGTTGGATGGCGTCGCGGGTGTTGTGGGGGGCTTAGCCCCTGGGTACTGGGGTGATGCCTGACATCACCCCCGACGATGCCCAACCATCCCATGCGTGGGCTGGTTGAGTGCCATGGGGGGTGATGTCCAGCATCACCCCAGCCCCCAGGGGCTAATTTCTAGTCCCACGGGGCCAAGGCTTAGCCCCTAGGGGCTAGGGTGATGTCGGGCATCACCCAAGCCCCCACGGGCTAAGCCTTGGCCCCGTGGGACTAGGGCTTAGTCCCTGAGAGTTGGGGTGATGGTCGACATCACCCCCCATGGCCTCCCAAATTTGTTTGTTTTTTTTTATAAAATTTTACATATTTTTAACTTTTTTAAGAAACAATTTCCCCTAGATGGGGTGACAAGTGGACAGAGCTAGAGGACAGATGGCATGGGGAAGCATTGGGAGTTAATAACCATGTTGTCAGCCTCCCATCCGTTATTTCAGAATGACCCACACTCAACGGAGAGTTAAGGTAGTGCGCCTGGACAACTTCATAGGTTTAATGACCCCCCGCGTGAGCCAGATTGGGCATACTGTGCTAGAAACCAGGCCTAGGGAAGCCATCACCTCGGCTTTCATGGAAAGCCACCCTGTAAACTCAAGTTGCACTATGAAGGCAAATGCCTTGGAGAATTCTCTCATTTTCACTCTGCAATTCCTCTTGCTCCTCGGCTCTCTCGGGCTTTCTCATTGCAATCTTTCCCCACCAGTCCCTCCACCCTTCACCCTCACTCCACCGCAGGACACCTCTGCAATCCCTCCACCATGTCAAGAGAGGGGGGGGAAGTCCATAAGAGAATCATTGTATTACAACACCCTCTCTAGGCACAAGAAACTCACCCTCTCCTAGTTAGCTCTCATACCAATTCGCACCTCTAGCCCAATGCATAATAGCTAGGGGCCGCCTCAGCTTCCCTCGTCATCCCCTCAGATACCTCCTTTAATCCCTGGTAGCTGCCCAGTCGGAGAGGAGGTGCCACCTATGAAAGAGAGCACTCCTCTACTCAATTATCCTCTTGCCCCCCCCAAAATCCACCCACAGGATTAGGTGTTTGGCACAGGTAGTTGCATTATGGAGGAAGAAATTCCCCCAAGCAGGGAGGTGGAGGACCATACGACGAGCGCAAGCAAGGAAACGGAGGCGGAGACTCCTCTACTCTCCCCAAACCGACTCTCGGACGAACACCTCCAAATCATTTTCGAAATTTGGCAAAAGCAGGATGACCAACTGCACATTCAACGTGTTATCACCCCATAAATTATGGGAATCAACTTATGACTTGGATATTATGGATTATCTGTATCTAGTGTTTTTATTGGCAATTGATTTTCATTTTGCAAAAGAAAAAGAAAGAAAAGAAAAAGAAAAAGAAAAGAAAAGAGGGCAAACAGAATTGAAACAAAAGCCCCATGCAATAACAGTGACTTGGTCATACCTTTCAAGCATGATCAAGTCCTTTTAAATTTTCAATGTTGATAGGCTAGTGAATACATCTGATCAGACTGTCTAATCCTGGTCAGATAGCCCATAGGTTAGAGCTAGTGAATACATCTGATCAGACCATCTAATCCTGGTCAGATAGCCCCTAGGAGAGAATTAGTGAATAAGTCTGACCAGACTGTCTAATCCTGGTCAGATATCCCTTAGGAAAAATAATGTCTTAACCCAACAGTTTAATCT
This sequence comes from Picea engelmannii, assembly GCA_009831015.1. Classification (NCBI taxonomy): domain Eukaryota; kingdom Viridiplantae; phylum Streptophyta; class Pinopsida; order Pinales; family Pinaceae; genus Picea; species Picea engelmannii. The sequence continues at coordinate 523 of ML822045.1, read as the reverse complement.
GGGTTATTTGTCTTGCGAAACTAGGTCAGGATGTAGATTAATTGCTTTGCTTGCCTTGCCCAATAAAACTCACTCGAAGAAAATGCTACATCAAGTTTTTCCTTGCCTTAGGATAGTTGGAATAAGGTCCCCTTGGGGGTGTCTATGACAAAATTGGATAAAACCCATGAGAAAGCGCTAATCCTAAGTTTTTCCTACACATGATATTGGTCGCTCCCGACCTATGCTTCGTTCACCTTTCAATGGTCCAGATCACAACGCTTGGATCAACGGCTCACATAGCATTCCGGACCCCCCTTAGTGTTCTGCTTTTAACCAAAGGGGGGGGTCCGGAATCGGCGATAATATTTACGCAGATCTGGACGGTCCAGAACAGAGCGCATAAATCCACGGCCTACATTGGATTCTGGACCCCCCCGCCCGTTCTACCTTTAACGGAGGGGGGGGGGGTCCGGAATTGGTAATAACTTGGGCGCAGATCTGGACGGCTCGAAACTGTGCGCTCAAATCGACGATCCACATT
>ML822044.1:41139-58552 GCA_009831015.1 Picea engelmannii | reverse complement strand
TGGTCAAGCTGTCCCTCGGTACTCCATGTCTGCAACCTGAGAGATTCAAGACATCATGTCCTTGGTTATCCCTAGGAATCGGGGATAGCAGGTCCAATGTCATAATTTGTATCCAAATGTAGTAGTGACATACACATACAGTTCTATCATTGATTTTATGTGAATAACTTGGCTACCTTGCAAAATATCTACTAGGATTTTAGCTGGTCAATCTTTACTGGCCCACTATTGGACATTGGTCAAATACCTTTCACTATGAATACCCTAGTGGATTCACTTACCGCTAATTCATCTTTTAATGCATCCTTTCTGGTACTATAGGCGCAAGGCGAGTACTATAGGGAGACACAATTCAAATGATTCCTTCTATCCACATCATCCCACCTGAGTTCAATTCGTTAGGATGAGTTATATTCGTTGAGTTAGGATACCCAATGCTCACCTTACGATTTAGGAGGATCCCCAACCCAATCATGGCACCCAATGTCTTCGTGGATACCCATAACCTTAACCAATATTCATTACCCAAATAGTTGAGTTGTACCCTAAGATGAGTTCCATGAGATAACATCATGATGTTGATACGCTACAAATTACGCATTCATTGTTCTCGGTTATGCTACGCACATGGTATATGATGCTGTGTTGTTACGTTACATGGGATTGATAGGATTTAGAGAAACATGGGATTTATATAAGTGGGAGATATCTGAGATAATAAGAGAGGATAATAAGAGAGTTCCTTCGGCACATAACTTGACCTATGATTCATTAGGCACAAAGAATATAACCTTACGAGTTAGGAGGAGTCTTGGACTTACACCTACTTGCATGCATTGATTTGTTATTTAGTTGAATCAGACAGAGTAGCCCCAACCCAATTAGTTGAATACCTAACTTGAGTTGTTAGTTGAATACCCAACCTAGTAGCCCCAATTAGTTGAATACCCCAATAGTACCTCATAGTACCTCAACCAATACCCTTTGTTGTTATTTAGTTGAATCAGACCAGACAAAGTGAGATGTGCTTTCCCAATGCTCATGGTAGTTTCCCAACCCAAATGAGTTGAGTTTTTAGTTGAGATCTAAATTCCATAACTAGTTTGTTTGACCTTGAGTTAACCGTAATATCAAGTTGATTTCACTTAGTATATATCCCTTGTTCCCCTTTTCATTGAATCAATCTGAGTATCTAAGTTCCTACCGCTTTTCGTTAGTTTATTAGTTGAAATTGGGATGAGTTTATATTGGGAGATATCTGAGATAAGATGTTGCTTTGTCTTTCCCCTTGCCAATGCTTTCTTTCCCCTTTTCTTTGAGTTCAACTGATAATGAGTTCCACATTAGTACCCCGAGATAAGATAACAAGATAATAGAGTTTCCCCTTAGTACTCATGAGTTAAACCAATAATGAGTACCCATGTGTTAAACCTTATTCATAGTGGTAGCAATTCATGAATCTCATAACGCTTTGTTGAGACTGGAAATAGGTGGGTTCAGATCGCCAAGATACCTTTCGTTGATGAGTGATTGTGCATCATGAAATCTACTACGATATGCTCCTCTACTTAGTTATTGATTAGATTGAGTTTCTAGTAGCTGAGATGATCTGAGTGACATGATATGATATGATGCTAGCGGTAGACATATTGCCGAGCTACGAGCCCATTAGGTACCACATGTCGGTAGGCATTCTTAGCGCCCGCTTGCAAATATGTTCTGTAGGGCAGGCAGGAAACAATAATGCATGCCTCCCATTGAACCTAAGAGTGCTCAAATCATCACTAAATATATGAGTGGATAATCTCATAAGTAATGAAATTTATTTCTCTTACTTATGAGACTAGACTGTACTGTTCACCAAAGCCCAAAAGGCAAGCCAGCAACAACCATGTAACTACTACCATCAGTAGGGCGGGAAAATAATCCAGCAGGAAAAGTTCTAAAAGTGCCTACCCAAGCATGTACAAGGCTTCCCTTCCCTAAGTGTAGTTATCAGTAGTGAAGGGGTGGTAAAGGGTGGGTTGTTGTAGATCAAACAGAAGAAAGATCTAGGTGTAGGTGGCAGGTAAATAGTAAACAAAGCAGTAAGTTCCAACCAACCCCACCCAAGCCAAGAAGCGCTTCCTTCCTTCCATCCATATGCAGGAGGCCATCTATAGTAAGCCTTACACTTACTAGGAGAACACACCAAATCCAACCTTTCTGGATTGCTCTTGGATTCTTACCTCATGACTTGCTCAATAGTCCCAAGCTAAAGGTGGGGAATGGTATTCACTAAAGTAAAGGTTAGCAATAGTGTCCTAAGTGTGTGTGAGTAAAGGTAATCGTAATGATGGAATGAACGAAGAGGTAATTGTTAAGTCAATTATTTCTCTATTGTCCAAAGGGCTTGTTATGGTGTATTGGTAATAGAGTGTCAGGAGGACTCTAGATGGTGGCCATTGGGATTGGTTCGGTGTGTTCATGATCATCTATAGGAGAATGCTCTTTATGGAAGTGTAAGATGCAAGTGTCAGGAGGATTCGGGTGTGGGCGGGATGTCTCGGTTTGGTGTGTTGTATAGACTTTTTATCCACATCAATAGACTCTATCATCATGATAGGTCCAGTTGGTTAGGTATCGGGTATAGACTCTTCGAGACCATGAGTTATCATAGATGAGTTATCGGTTATCATAGACTCTTCAATGGGTAGAAGGCAAAGCCAAACCTCCATTCCCCACTTGTGAGTTCATAGCAATACACGAACACGAATGAGTTCATGGCTATGTTAGTTACGACATTTACCCGCCTCTATTGGACTATGTGCATTCTCAACTATCTTTCCTTGAGCGATATACCGAAAGTCTTCATGCATTTACACCTGCAATTGATGACTTTTGTTTCGCTCATTTTCAAAAAGGGTAGGACAGAAACACGAGGACATAAATACTAAGACTTCAATACTGATACCACAAAAAGAAATCTAGGTCACTTTAGTTCCAAGCTAGGTCAGTCGGGTTCGCCCCTCACTGATCAGGAAAAAAGGGACAAATCCACTCCATCTTTATTAGGGTCTCCCTTCCTTAACTTTCGGTTCCTCCTTCCTTTATTTCCGATTATTCCTTTAGTCATTGGGAACAATCCCACCTCTTTATTAAGTTACTTATTTCTAAATTGAGGTCGGGTCTCTCCCTCTCCAATTATTCCCTACCACCTAGATTTATTGCTCACTAATAGGAAATAAATACTACGAAATATAGGTGTTCTTGGTCAAGCTAAAAGGGTAAGTCTGATTATTCCCTTACTGATCACGCTGGAGATATCCCACCATTATTAGGGTACTTTCTATTCCCAATTGATCTTAGCAGGGATGGAATTTGACGGGCAATTTCCCTGTCACGGGGTGATTTGCCCATCAAATACGTTAAATGTTTTTGACAAACCATCAACATTCTTAGTGAAATCTGTCAAAACGTGTATCTGAGTTGCAGAAACCATCAAATTTGACAGGCTGTTGGGATTTGAAATTCCAACCCTAGATCATAGGTCTACCATTCGTCCTTCCCTATTTCTCTCCCTCCCAAAAAATGAATAATTGAGGGGTAGAAACGACAAAGCACACAATGTCTTGCTTGTAGGACATAAATCCTTATATCTATAGGGGGTTTTCTCCCTAATGTCTCAACCTATGGATGTCTAGCCTAGATATATCATTACCAGTCCAACACTCACTAAGTAACAATTTTAAGAGTTCACTATTTGCTTCCCGGGGCCCTACCCTCTTTCTCTCTCTCTCCTACAATAGATGCCCTCGCTCCCGACATTTTGATGATTGCCCACCCGACACTAAGGAGAGTCCTCGACCTATCAGTAGTCGACTTAATAACATATAAGAATAGATACCCATAGCTTAATAAGGATAAGAAAACCACGACAATATTCATTCAATATTCCTTCCATAGATTGGGAATAGAACGATTGTCAGAGAGTACGTAATACCATGTTCATTTCCTAGCTCAATAACACTTAGCCTTAAAACCTCCATTTTACACGTTTTTTTACTGATGACAGAACCCGTTATTGACAACTCCTCGATAGAAGGTCGAGTAAACTTAACGTTTCCTCTCCCGCTGCTCGAGAGTTCGCTGCCTCACCCTCGCTCCTCTCCTTAACGCTTAACGTACCTCTCCCTTTGGCTCACGTAATACAACTTTCTTTTTAGAGTGTATGTACAGAAATGTTTTGGTCAACCCACTAACACAAGGGGTTCAAGTGGAAATTCCTTGCCTTAAATTCAAATGGTGGCTCCTCACCCTAGGAAGGTTGAGCGTGAAAACCCATTAAATTTCATTGAAATGGACAAATACTTACTTGCCCTTAGGCTGGTTGATTAGGCAATCTGGTTGGTTGATTAGGCAATCCAACTTCCTTACTTTTAGGAAGGTTAGGTGATCTAGCTCCCTCGCCCTTAGGCTGGTTATTTTCTCTCGCTCATAGATATAATGGTGGCAGTAGGCAAGCCCCTTTAGAGAGCATAAGAGGAGGGAAAGAGAAATAGATTCATGAAGAAAAATAGATAATGGTGGCTTTGGTCGAGAAATTCTTCCTTGTAAAGAAGGTAAGTCTTCGCCCTTAGAGAAGCAACTAGATAAAAACAACTATTTCTCCATTTAAGGATTCATAGTACAATTCAATGCCCTTTCAGTCCAATGAATCTAGCTATGAAAGCACTTTGACTGACCTGACCAATCTATATATCCAGGAAAGGGAAGGATGGAACATCAAGGAACGAAAGTAAGTAGTTTTCATCACCCTAGCCAATACCCAGAAAAAGATCCTTTCTATCTAGTAGTTTACACTACCTCGACAAGCTAGAAAAAGAACTATATCCCCCAGTCAGTCGTATCCTCTATGCTGGCTGACTAATCAATTTATCCATACAGTAAAGAAAGTCCTAACAATTTTGTCTATACATGGAGGTAATGGAATTAGGAAATATCTTATGAACAAAATATACTGCTCAGTCAACTGAACCAACTGCATAATCAACAGAAAGGGTCGTTGGGTCTATATTTGGATCTGTTGAAATCACTTTTGTTGGACATTTAGCTCATGCTTCTTCACAATATGTCCCCATATCTGCAGTTTCTAGTCCTGGCTCAGATGCTTTCACTCGGTAAAATACTGACGCTGTCAAATTGGAGACTATATACGATGCTATTAATGCTACATTGAAACTGACCAGGATAGAACCAAACACACCTAGGTGGTCATGGGCGTTGAAATTCGTTGTGCTATACTTAGGGTAACACATTGACTTCGTCATTGTCCAGAATAAATGACGCTATCAAATCTATTTTATTACCAATCCATTTATGCCTCACAAAGCAGGTTTTGTTGTCGTCGATACCCTATACAGGCGGTTATAGCATATCTCCGCTAGTGCCAATCATTGTAGCATCGATACTGAGTGTCTGTCAATTCCTAAACTAGAGAATTCCAAAGCGATTACTAAGAAAAGGTAGCCCTAACTTCAATGGGTGTATAATTAGAAAAATGCAATTTATTGGGCTTAGTGAAACACACTTATAAAACTGGTCAATTTGAGGGAGCGGGTTGAAATCCAAGTGTTAGGTTCATTCCCCCATTAAGGGCCTTATAAAAGTGAGAAAGTTGACTCTGTGAACCTGGCCTTATAGAAGCAGGCATAGATCCGAGTGGGAAGAGAGCAGGGCAACATCCATCATAAAGAGCACTCCGCTCATAGGGAGAGGAATCTTGAGTCGGGCAAGGAGTAGCGGCTCTGAACAGTAGGAGTTCGACAACCTTTGAACAGAGCGGGGCATGAAATGATTTTCCTTATTCACTTCTATACTAAATTTACCCACCCTATCAATATTATAATTGTATTATTGTTGTTTTTCATTCAATAGTAGTTTATAAGAATGAATTGTGATATTTGAAGGGAACACCACTAGCTAAAGCCCTCTAGGAGCTATTAAAACAAAACATAGAATATAGCTTTCTTTATTTCTCTCTAGCTAGATCGCGATTAATGAAATTGAATAGAACAATTTCCTATTTATTTCTTAACTTCCTTACTTACATCGTTCGTTGCGTTCGCCCTGTTCACAAAAAGTAAACTAACTAAGGGCATAACCTTCAAAAACAATAATAGGTTTATCGTTGATTTGATTTTGATATGAATATGCAACAAATATAAGTTAGTCATATTCCTAATAAGAAGGATTTTCAGTCATTATTTCTTTCCTGTAAGTGTCTCCTTACTATGGGTAGCCGACCATCCTTAGCTAAGGAATAACTTACGTAGATCGACTACCGTGCCTGCCCTTAATGAATAGGGGATGTAAGGAGCGGGGACTACCACTTCAAGGAATGATTTCCAATTCCTTTTGGCTCACTATTGCTTATCCCCTTAGCTAAAGAACGATGGGTCCAAGCAGAACCAAAGATGGGTTAGTCGCATATCTACTCGAAAATCCTGAACCCTGCCCTTTTGTAATGATCCCAACCCAATTTTTTGCTCAAAACCACTAACTACCAGTGTTGTGTTGTTGATTATCTGTTGTGCACGTTGCTACTGATGTTTCAACCTTAAGGATTGTTCAGTTATGTAAAGGGTTTTCATACAAGATCTACTCAACACATGCAATATCACAAGAATACTCAGATATGGAAAACACAAGCAAAGATCTGACCTTTATTATGAAAGCATGAACCAGATACAATATAGAGAGCATATCTGGAATAATCCTCAGATGGCTCCAATAGATAATAGATATGAGCTACTACAAAATTCTTCCGCTAATACAAGGTTTCCTCCAAAGGCTGGATAAGAAATGAAGACCAATACAAAATAGATTTGAGCCGTATGAATGCCAAAATCCTCAGGCTGAGGGATGCCACGCTCTAGTGAAAGGTTGAAACCCTCAATAAATCGGCCCTAATGAAGGAAGACTCCAAATGGATCAAACTCTGCCAAATGATAGATCGAGGTGATAAGATCCCCCTCCTGAAGTCTCAGGCCGAAATGCTAAGGCTAACCCCTCCAAAAGCTTAATCCTCTAATGAAACTGCGCCCTCCTGGATGCCTGTAACCCTAGATAACTCGGCCCTGATGAAGTAGACCTCAAAATACTCTGAAACTCTCTAGGAATATAGATCGGGCTATGGAAACCCCGTAGGAGAAGTTTCAGTTCCAGATTCTAGGTAGAGCTCCCTAGATCTGAGAAATACTGAATCACAGGATGTCCTCTTTGCCTCAAGGCCGTCCCAATATGTAACTAAAGATATGATGGTGATAACTCTTCAAGAAAACCTCCAAAATGATAGTTGAGACCCTGCAAGAAAAACCCAAGTGACGAAATACCCCCAAGCTCTCCTGATTGGCTGTATCGATCTCTTCTTCAAAGGATGGTGCGCCCCTGCTGGAAATTCCTGAATAGTACGACCCTGCTTGCTTCTTGAATAGATGGGTGGAGCTATGGTGAGTGTAGAATGGTGTGGGTGGAGTATTTCATCCCTAAGACTAATCTTGGAACAAGGTGAGTGGGTCTTTCACCACTGAGTTGCTCACAAGGGTTTGTGACAACAAAACCCTCAAACTGTATGCTCAAGAGTAATAACAAACAACTACCAAAATCCAGAATGCTCAAGAAGTGCACCCTAGCCTTCTCTTTATACTTTTTCTTCTATTTTCCAGTTGAGTTAACTTAACTCCTAGAGTTAACCCTAACTACAACTCCAACTCTTCTATTTCCTTTTTGAGTTATCTTTTAACTTCTTTTTCACATTTTTATCAAGTCAACTTAAGAATATAACCTTAGTTTAGTTGACCTTTCCCCTTAGTATGAGACTATGGCCTAGTGGGGACACCTAGACCATTAAGTCTTCGAAACCTCTTCCTTAAGAGGTGGGGGACATTACAGTCTCCCCTTCTTGAAATTGCTTGTCCTTAAGGAATTCCAAACCTGTCTCTCGTATCATCTGTACATTCTTCCACGTGGCATCCTCAATGGGTAAGTCTTTCCATATGATCAAATACTCCTTAATGCTTCTCTTCCGGAGCTCTTTTTCTCGAACCTCTAGTATCTCTTTCAGAATCAACACAAGCTGCCCTTCTTCGTCCATGGGAGGTAGTATCTCAATGGGAATGATGTGTTGGCTGATGGATTTCTTAAGGAAGGATACATGGAAGACGTTTCATATTTGGCTACCCTGTGGAAGCTCTAACTCATAAGCTACGACCCCTATCCTTTTGCTGATCCTGTAGGGATCGAAGAAGCGTGGCTGTAGCTTTTCTGCTTCGCTTCTTTTAATAGAATCCTGCTGGTAGGGTTGGAGCCTTAAATAGACTAAGTCACCAACCTCAAAAGTACACTCCACTCTGTGCTTGTCTACTTGGGCATTCTGTTGGTTCTGTGCCCTATGTAAATGATCCTTCAATTCCCAGAGGATGTCTTGGCTCTGTTGTACCCAATCCTACACCATTGGTGCCTTGTTGTCCCCAAAGGAAATCTCCACAAAGGAGATTGGGTCATAGCTGTATAAATATCTGAATGGTTTCATGCCTATGGATACATGATGGGTGGTGTTGTAGCAGTATTCTCCCAAGTGCAACCATCTGACCCAAGCTTTCTATTGTGCGGCTACGTAATTTCTGAGGTAGCCTTCCACCCATTTGTTGACTATTTATGTCTGGTCATCCATCTAAGGGTGATAGATGGTGCTAGGGGTCAATGTCATGCCGACTAATCTGAACAACTCATGCCAAAACATACTCATGAACCTTCTATCCCTGTCACTGATAATGGTCTTTGGTAAGCCGTGCAATCTGAATATCTCTCTGAAAAATAGTTCGACCACCTGTGTTGCGCTGAAGTCTGTGGCTATGGAAAAAAAGTGTGCAAAATTCATCAACATGTCCACTACTACAAAAATGTAGTCCTTCCCATGTGCTCCGCGTAAGCCGGTGATGAAATCCATGGATATGATTTCCCACTTGTGCTCTAGAATGGGCAAGGGTTGCAACAGTCCTGCAGGGTGAGTGTGCTCATCCTTTTTCTCTTGGTATGTAGGGCATTCCTTGACATGCTTAATCATGTCTTCCTTGAGGCCCTTCCAAGAGAACCTCTCTCTCACCTGTCTGTACGTCTTACCAATTCCCTGGTGTCCTTCCACTGGTGAGTTATGACATGCACGTAATATCCTGGCTTTGAAAGCTGATCCAGGAACCAAGAAAATTCGGCCTTTGTAATAAATGAGGTCCTTCATGAATCTGAAGTTATCATCCAGTATCTGCCCGTCCAATAGCTGACAAGTGAACTAATACTTTGCATATTCCACCATCAAGTGATCCTTCTAGTCAACTGACATACCTGACATGGCAAAAATAGATGGCCTCCTAGATAATGCATCTGCTACTGCATTGTTCTCCCCTTTGATGAATTCAATGTCAAAGTCATAGGCCTGCATTTTTCTTACCCATTTTTGTTTCATTTCATTCAAATCCTTCTACTCCAATAGGTATTTAAGATTTTTATAGTATGATTTGACCACAAACCTTGCACCTACCAAATATTGCCGAAATTTGGCTAGTGCATGCATGATAGCCAACATTTCTTTGTCATAAATTTTGTAAAGCAGTTCAGGGTCCCTGAGTTTTCGGATTTCATAGGAAAGAGGGTGCCTCTGAGCATGACCTTTCGTCCTCCTTCCTCTACAAAGGACATATCCATGGTCTTGTAATTGGTGGTGATACGCCCTAATGTGCTGAGCCACTGTACCCCTAGGATGATGTTAGTGTATGGAAGGTCCATCACATAAACGTCCTGAACTAGCTCATGCCTTCCCAAGGTGAGCTTCATACCTAGAATGTATCTTTCACAACACATAGTACTACCACCTGCTACTTCTACCTTGAACCCTTCAAATTCAACTGTGGGTATATGTATCCTCTTCAACAATGTTGCGTCAATGAAGTTGTGAGAGGCTCCCCCATCAATCAATACAGACACTCTCTGCCCCTTCAAGACCCCTCTCATCCTGAAGGTGTTGAATTTGGGCACCCCACTGATAGATGCTAAGGTGGCCTTCTCCTCAACCGTACTATCTTGTTTTGGAATCTCCTCTTCTATTGCCTCTGTGGTTTCGGCCTCTATATTTTGTATTTGACCATAATCTTCCTCCTCTTCATTGTCTGAAGTTACCTCTATGTAGTGTACCTGGCCACGTCCCATGCACTTGTGTGATGGGTTCCATGGTTCCTTGCATGTGAAGTAGAGTTTCTTCCTCCTCAGTTCCCTCCTGGTGTTGTCATCTATTCTTCCATGACCCCTGTCAAACCCCCTTGGGTCACATCCTCCTGGGTTCATAAGAGGTCTCTGGTCTCTTCCTCCGATGTTAAGAGGTGGTCTAGGGGTAAGTTTTGGTTTGGCAGTGGGCCCTAGGTCCCTCATCCTCCAAATAACATCCTCTAGGTTGGTGGGCTTGAAAGCCTTTACCCAACCCCTCAAAGATTCCATCAACCCTTTAGTAAACAACATCATAAGTCTGATTGGTGAGATGTTTTGCACCATGACTGCTAGTCTCTGAAATTATTCAATGTATACCTTTGGTGTACCTGTTTGTCTGAGCTGTGTGAGCTCCCTGAAAGGTAGCTCCGGATCTCCCTGATTGAAATGGTCAATAAGCCTCTGAGTGAAGTCTGTGTATGCCATGATCTGATTGTGGCCTAGGGTGATCGATCCATGGTACCACCAATCATGAGATTTTCCATCCAAGTGCATGGTGGAAAACTTGATGATGTCTATCTCCCTCATGGGGTTGAGCTATAGATACGTATCCAACTTCTATACCTATGCCAGTGCTGTCATCTTGGTTGTACCATCAAAGTATGGGATTTCTATCTTCCCCATCCTTCGTTTCAGCTCGTAATTGCTTCTCTGATTCAGATTAGGTTTATTTCTGAACTTAAGTTGGCAATATTGATCCAGGGACATCTGTCTCTGAATTCCCAAATCTAGCTCATGGTACTACCTGGTACACTGAACCATCTACTCAAGAAAATAATCCACCTGTTCCTGCTGTGACTGTCAATCTGTGAACGTTGGTAAGTATGGTCTAGGAGTAGCTCTGCTACCCATCTATCCATGTGGGGTGCCCCCTCCATGGCTCCCTTCTGACTGATGATAGGAAACTTGCTCAGGATTATACCTGGGAGCCTTCTCTAGGTTGTACCTGTTTCCCCCCAGTGAACCACTAGTCTCTCTGTTTCGATATATCTTTGGCCCTTTCCCCTTATGAGTTATCTACAGTAATAGATCGACTATCCTACTCTGGTTCTCGTCCACCTTCCTTAGGTTGTCATCTACCTTCTTCAAAGTCTCCATAATTTCGGCTTGTCCTCTGCGGGTTATGTCATAGTTCTCTTGTTGATGAATGACCAATTTACTTTCTATTTGGTTTATGGATTTATTGAATTCTTTTTCCAAGTAAGTCAAGCCCTGGGGTTCTTCCTCACCTGAACCCTCCATTTTGGCCTCTATTTCACTTGCATGTTTCTTCTTTCTGCCCATGTATATACCACTGTACCGATGCATGCGGCAATCCTCATAGGTTGTGAGGATCAGAGCTCTGATACCACTGTAATGATCCCAAGCCAATTTTTTTCTCGAAACCACTAACTACCACTGTTGTGTTGTTGATTATCTATTGTGCAGGTTGCTACTAATGTTTTGGCCTTAGGGCTTGTTCTAGTTATGTAAAGGGTTTTCATACAAGATATACTCAACACATGCAATATCACAAGAATACTCAGATATGGAAAACACAAGCAAAGATCTGACCTTTATTATGAAAGCATGAACCAGAAACAATATAGAGAGCAAATATGGAATAATCCTCAGATGGATCCAATAGATAATAGATATGAGCTGCTACAAAATGCTCCTGCTAATACAAGGTTGCCTCCAAAGGCTGGATAAGAAATGAAGACCGGTACAAAATAGATTTGAGTCGTATGTATGCCAAAATCCTCAGGCTGAGGGATGCCACGCTCTAGTGAAAGGATGAAACCCTCAATAAATCGGCCCTGATGAAGGAAGACTCCAAATGAACCCAAACTATACCAAATGATATATCGGGGTGATAAGATCCCCCTCCTGAAGTCTCAGGCCGAGATGCTAAGGCTAACCCCTCCAAAAGATGAATTCTCTAATGAAACTGCACCCTCCTAGATGCCTGGAACCCTAGATAACTCGGCCCCGATGAAGTAGACCTCCAAATGCTTTGAAACTCTCCAAGAATATAGATCAGGCTATGGAAACCCTGTAGGAGAAGTTTCATATCCAGATTCTAGGTAGAGCTCCCTAGATCTGAGAAATACTGAATCACAGGACGTCCTCTTTGCCTCAAGGTCGTCCCAATCTGTAACTGAAGATCTGATGGTGATAACTCTTCAAGAAAACCTCCAAAATGATAGTTGAGACCCTGCAAGTAAAACCCAAGTGCCAGAATACCCCCAAGCTCTTCTGATTGGCTGTATCGATCTCTTCTTCAAAGGATGGTGTGCCCTTGCTGGAAATTCCTGAATAGTATGGCCCTTCTTGCTTCTTGAATAGATGGGTGGATATATGGTGAGTGTAGAATGGTGTGGGTGGAGTATTTCATCCCTGAGACCAAGATTGGAACAAGGTGAGTGGGTCTTTCACCACTGAGTTTCTCACAAGGGTTTGTGACAACAAAACCTTCAAACTGTATGCTCAAGAGCGATAACAAACAACTACCAAAATCCATAATGATCAAGAAGTGCGCCCTAGCCTTCTCTTTATACTTTTTCTTCTATTTTCCAGTTGAGTTAACTTAACTCCTAGATTTAACCCTAACTCCAACTCCAGCTCTTCTATTTCTTTGTTGAGTTATCTTTTAACTTCTTTTTCACCTTTTTATCAAGTCAACTTAAGAATATAACCTTAGTTTAGTTGACCTTTCCCCTCAGTATGAGACTATGGCCTAGTGGGGACACCTAGACCACTAAGTCTTCCAAACCTCTTCCTCAAGAGGTGGGGGACATTACACCTTTTGACCAATTAGGCCAATCCCAAGCCAATCGAATAATTCCTTAGTATGACTTCCTCCGAACTTAGGTTGTAATGGAATGTTACTAGGTGTCGTGACCAATCCCTAACGCCTGCAGATATTGGAGCTCTCTACACTTCGTCGTGAATGTCCCAATCCTTAGTGCAATTAGGACTGGACTAGCCGCTAGCAAGCGCGAGAACCCCGAGGAAAGAAAGGAGAGTGCCCCCGCTCTACCACCTACTAAGCCCGATTAGAGCCCCCACCCAAGAGCCGCAACGCCAACAATGCACCAAGAGAGGCCCCAACCCACAAAGAAACACAAAGGGTACAAGAGAGGGATGAGTCCACGTCGTCGAACGACTAATGAAGGATAGGCTGCCGAACGATACCCACATCAGAGCGAACCCCCATATAAACAAGCAGAGTATAACACCAACAAAGGGGAGTGGTACGATGAACCATCCTATGTTGCGATGGCATGTGCTAACCCAGCCTTGAGGAGATTGTATTCCCACTCAGATTAGGTTCTCGGTGTAACTTTAGAGAGGTGAACTTAGATCGATATATGGAGGTCCCTAAGTACCCTTTACCTATAAACCGATTGGAAAACCAACCAACCTTATTTATCTAGTCTCATCCCCAAAAGACAGAGTTCTCCCGATGGCCTGACCGGGACTCGACACAATAGTTTCCTATTGATGTCGGGATAATGAGATTTAACTACCCTTTTGAATGCTTACTTCAATCAAATGCAATTCTTTCATTCTCTCATTATATATGAGATTATGCGATCTCATATTATCTCTTATTCGTCATTCTATTTGAGGGGAATAAATCAAGGGTGAGGTAACGAAAATAGAAGAATATTGTATACAAATAGATATCTCATTATATATGTAATTACGCTTTAGCATCGTATGGGATCTCCGTTCTGCTCTCATAATCAATCATACCCTAATAAAAGATCAAACAAGATCTCTTTTTATACAATATTGTTTTCAAGATATCTCATTATATATGTAATTACGCTTTAGCATTGTATGGGATCTRCGCTCGAATAATAAATCAGAATTTTGTAGGTAATGGGTTTGAGGTTTCAAGATACAACTATTGGTTTTAAGGTCTTAAATGCCCCTCACATTCCTTATTTCACCCATTTCTATCATACCCAACCCAACCTTCTTGGGCACTATGCGTGGTCACAACCCAACAGGCACTATGATCATTGTTTACTGGCACTCTTATGCGTTGTTTACTGGTAGGCACTATTATTGTTTACCGATGACCCAATGTTTGACACTATGCATGGAACCAACGAACCAACCTTATTACCCTTCCCTCGTGGGTGGCGAATCTGTTGCAACTGAAGCTATCGCTAGGCCTACTTAGATTATGATTTTTGAACGGACAACCTTTTTTAGAGAAAGGTCGAACGGATTGTGTGGTTTGGTTGYGAATCACCCACCACCGACCCACCAATTTTCCCCTCTTTACCCGCTACCATCCACCTACAAGGMGAAKCTTCGCTCTACTCACATTCATGGGCTTCACTTTCARCAKCAAGCAGCATAGCAGCATAGCAGCGYAGTCTTTCAATCTAATCKCTATCAAAGTTTATATAAGTTTGGTTCCATTTTATCTAGTCAAAGAATCCATTCCATGTCCCGCCCAATCTGCCTATTCTAGTTCCAGGTGAATATCCAAATATAGTAGTTTCTCGGGTTCCAACATCAAAAGAAGAAGCAAAGGCTACTTAAGAAATCAATGGGTAGAGCAGAGACGCGGAATACAGAAGTAGACAGAAGGCCAGTTTCTCACTCATTGAACCAATTCACACCAGGCATTTATTTCATAGTCATGCATATATCTTGCTATATATAGATCCAAGCATACAACATGGGCATAACAGATGGACAAATTCCAAGTAGCAGGGCTTCGCGATAGAGGTTTAGGATTGGTTCCAGTTCCATTGCCAGTTGATTACCCATAAACCTCCCTGAATCAAGGTGAGAACCCACCAATTCTCCTGTATGTAATATGATGAATCAGGCTATTGATTGAGATGATTGAAATCCCTACCTCAAATTAATTTATAGTACATGAAGAGGCACCCATTTTAGTCTCTCCCAATGCCTTCCCTCCCCTTTCATAGAGGTATAGGCGGTGGTACAGTTTCTATCACCTCTATTGGCTTTTCCCCTGCGGGCGATGCTTATTCATATGGTGCTGAAACTCCATAAAAACTATTTTCCTGCTATTGCTAGGGTTAATTTGGGCCTCTGTTGGATTTTTCCCTATGGGTGATGCTTATTCATATGGCGTTGAAACTCCATAACAATTGTTTTCCTGCTGTTGCTGGGGTTAATTTGGGTAGCTGCGATTATTATAAGTAAGTATTCCTTTCAATTCCCTAGATATTCGGGAATTGAGTTATTGTTGCGTAGAACAGGGAGTTTGAAGTTGCTCGACCATCGGGAGAGTAATTTATTACTTGACCGACGTTAGGAGGTCGATGGATGGAGTCACTCGCTTCCATAGCCTGGAGAGGCACTTTAGTGCAAAGATTCTTTAATACAGGGAGAGGAGTGGTTTCAATGCCTGAACTATCTCTCTCTATAAGGGAGGTAATAGCCCACCCGAAGGGCTCTCCTCTTCTCCATCGGCCTGAAGCGAAGGGCGGGATGAAATAAGAATTAATAAAATGGAGGCGTGGTCTGGATGGTAGTAGACCTTATATATTTCTCTCTCTTAGGAAATTACCTATCAATATCTCTATGGAGGGCCTGAGCAAAGGGAGTGAGTATGGATTAGCTATATTTGATATAAGAGAAGGCCTACTATGTGCCTGAAAGGTATCATCTATATTTCTCAATTGAACTGGAAAAAATCTATAAAAAAATGCTTGTTTTCTAGCGTTCATAGAGTATGTTGTTACCGGTTCTTTTCCTTCTTATCTGAGCAAGCATGGGGAGCTCCAGGTTGTTGGGCGAAACCCTAGCTTGGCGGCTGTTGTAGGAAAACAATTTGGCTAGGCTAGGCCCACCCAATCCAATAAGGGTTTCATAGGCCTTCAAAAGACAAGAGCTAATACCTCTCGAAGAATATATTAGGGGTTTCAGAGCATCTATTAAGGGGGATACGGAGAATCCATTGGAGAAAATAGATATCCATTTCTTACACCGCAACCGATTCTAACTCATGCACCCCCATAAGAACATTTACGGTGCCTATGAAGTGTTCAAACTCACACACCCCCATCATCACATAGACAATGCAATTGCAGTGTAATCCATCTGGGGTGGGTCATGATATTTAGAGCACATTTGAAGTGTGAAGAGATACGTCCCCCATCGTGATATTCCTAGTGTGCGTGAAGTGTCTCAACTCACACACCCACCTCATCGCATTCCCAATGCGTGTGAAGGGCGATTCATCGAGCGATAGGTTCTTGCCCACTTGGCTATCCCTAGCACAATAAGGCCCTGGCATAATATTTTGGAGGCCTGCAACTGGCTGTGGGGAGAAACAAGCTACCTGATGTTTTGCATCGTCTTTTCTCTCTGATCAGAATAAAGAGGAAACCAATTCAATCTTTTATCGGAATCAAGGGGAACCTACCTATGAGTATAGGATTTTATGTTGGATCCTAAATCAATAGGGCCTGAATTAGATTGGATTGATCACACCGCCTCAGCAGACCCATGTTCGTCGATAGAGATGTCCCCATTCAACCTGTGAGTTTCTCATGGGATTTTGTATATTAATGAATGGTTGCCCCATCTTTCTTTCAGTTTTGGGGGCTAGCGCCACTTTCTACGTGATTCCATTACTCTTATATTCCCACCCCAAACCCGAGGTAGTAGCAACATCACTACCACTCATGTATCTATCTCTCAAGTAGAACTGAGTGAGTAATGCATGGATAGATAGGTACCCAGATCAACTAATCTCTTGCCTTCGGGTAAACTGTGGCAACTTCACTCTATATAACCAAAGCTTTGCAAACTTTTCACGTGAGATGCCGAGAGACCAAAAGGAGATTTTACCCATCTTCTCTAGCATAACATTTAGTGTAAGGTCCATAAAGCCTTATGGTTTAGAACTGAGAGGCATCTTTGGATCTTGACATAACATCTTAAGCGGCGAACATGGATCATGATGTGCTCTGCTTTATTCTGGCTTCTTTTAGATTAAATAAAGGTGTTTTCGTGGTTGCTAATCGTATGCAGTGACTTTTCCCTTCTCGTTGCAGGAGCTAACATCCTATTAGTTATTTGGTTGTCGGGATACGATCCAACTGCAGGTTCCCCTACAGCAGCCTTAGTTCAC
>ML822043.1:57762-72938 GCA_009831015.1 Picea engelmannii | reverse complement strand
GACTAAGTTTTTATGTGCACGAGACTGTACCTCATGGTTGACACTAACTTGCAATTTGTGTAGTGCCCTTGATGGCATCTGTGTCAAGAACAATTGGATGTGGTCCAAATCCTTTAGGGGTGTCTACCCCATGATTTCATCCATGCCCAACATGTTAGGTTTGATGTAAATAGTTGCATTTGCATGGAGTGGAATGGGTCTCTTTCTTCTACCTCTACTGTTTCTTTGGCCTGTATTGTCGATGTGCTGCATGATCAAAATCTTCTGCTAAAAAATCATGGACCATTCTGGAGATCGTTTCCCCATCATCCTTTGTGATCATATAGTCTGGAAATTCTTGGTGTGCCTTTGATTTCTTGCGTGCACCTCCTTCCTGTGTGGCTGGTCTCTTATGTCCCCCTAGTTCCTATGTGATGGGGTTTGGGGTGGTCTCTCACACTCGCTTAGCTTGTTTCGGTTGTCCGTTGGTCGGCTGTGTAGTCTCTTTCCTCCCCTTCTGGGTCCCTTTCTTCTTGGGCCCTTTGTCTTCCTGAGTTAGATTTCCTTGGACCATTCGTGGTTTCTTGGGCACTTGGATTTCCAGAGGCTGTGTTTCTGCTTGTTCTTCCTCTCCTTCTATTGTTGTTTCCGACACTTCTCGGGTAATGGTTGGGATCCTCCATTCATCAGGCCATTCGCTAATGGCCATGTCGATATCACCCTCTGTGATGCAGTAGCGCATTTGTAGCCATTTTTTATCTGGATCCTACCTTGGTTGTATCCACATTATCTGTCTTGTGGCCTAGAAATTGGTGATGTCCGCATATTGTGCGATAGCCTCTCGTGTTATTCTCCATGATCAGTTGATAGCTTCATGTATTTCCCATAGGTATTCTTCGAATATGACCATGTTCTCCCCCTTATGCCTGGCCTGTGGCCCAGATATTAGTAACAGGTATCTCACTCTCGCTGGCTATGGTCTGGTACAAAAGATCACATACCCTGGTTCTCGCCATCCCATGAAGGCTATCAGGGTAATCAACCATGAGTAATGAAACTCTACTCCTAAGTCCTGTGCATCCTTGCAGTCCTCTTGAAACAAGTTCAATAGATATGGCACCCAGCTCATAGAGGTGCCTTCTGCACATTGAGCTGCAACTAAAATGAATCTTGTTGGCATTTTCGGAGCAATTTTCAGAGTAATTTGCAAGATAATATATTTGCGCCCAGTTGTGTAGCTACGTTGTTGATTCGTTTGATTATTATGCACCTCATCCCTCTAGCGGTTCCATATTTCTTCTTCATTTCTTCTACCAATGTTTTCTCCTTGGATTTGTCGTCCAGAATCAATGCGAGATCCATACCTCGGGTTGGTAACCCTATGATTTGTGTGATAAGCTCAATAATTATGGGGCTAGGTTTGTCCATCCATATGTCCCCCTTCATGTGTGATTGCTAACAACTTCTTGACGCATGTTGTCGCATACTGGCCTCTACCAAAATGTGGTAACTTCAACAAACCTAATATTCCTTTTATGTCCAGCCCAGCAGCCCACTGGCGTGGCTGGTTAATCATTTATCCAAGTTGGTTTACGATTATGGTATGCATGAACACCCTCTGTGGAAGTTCCAGGAACTTGGCTTCGTCTGATATGTCATGGTCGGAATACTTGAACTTCCCGACATGACCTAGTAGATCTGGTTCTACCTGTACTCCAGCTGGTATGTGTGGTAATATAATTTCTGTTGCAGGTTTCTTACGGGGTGATATCGGTATCTGAACTCTTTCTTCCTGTTGCAATGGCTAGTTCGAAGTTCCAACAACTTTTGATTGTTCCCCCATCATCCATTTTGGCCAAGCCAAGGCATTGGAAGCGATCTCCTCTGTTAGTTGTCCTGAGATGGTCATTTGCGACTCGGTTGGTTGCGCTGGTGCTTCCAAATTTTGTGCCCTTTCGTTAACCTCCAGGGATGCTTCGGTGCTTTTTGGCTGCACTTCTTGTTGGGTTCCCACTTCCTCGTTCTGTGACACCTGCGTTGCTGCTAGGATATCCACTTTAATGGCCTCTGCTTATGGCTACTGAATTTCTTCTAGTATCGATGTAGAGTTCACCGGTATCCTCTTGGGGGATGGGATTTTGTCGATGTCAACGATATTTGGTTTTTGTTGTTCATTCCCTTCCAGCGGTCCCCGTGACCT
This sequence comes from Picea engelmannii, assembly GCA_009831015.1. Classification (NCBI taxonomy): domain Eukaryota; kingdom Viridiplantae; phylum Streptophyta; class Pinopsida; order Pinales; family Pinaceae; genus Picea; species Picea engelmannii. The sequence goes on along the minus strand of ML822043.1, from coordinate 70,759 downwards.
AGTTTGAACCCTGGTTGGTCTGGCTGTCTGAATTGCTTCTGTTGGCTTCAGTGGTGACATAGTAGTGACTATCGAACATTTTCTAAGTTTGAATAATTTTTGGGAGTTCTCTGGTCTTCCTCTGTTCATTCTGGATTTTATTGTTCTCGCTCTGTTTTCCTTTTATGAATAGACTAGTCGCTCCCGTGCTCATGTGTTGTATCGGATGGGCACAAATCTTGTCGAGGATGCTTCCTCCATTATTTGTTTAATGCCTCATAACTATGGTTTCAATGCATATGTAGCGGTTTTGTACTTTCCATTACATTTTCTTTGTCGTATTATGTTGGAGTGTTTAATGTGATGTCCCATCGGTTCTTACCTTGATTTAATTCCACTTAGTGTTGTCCTGTCATACTGCCTTTGTCGACTTTCTGTTTCCCTCTTATTTTCCTGCTGTATGTAAATTTTGTACGTTCTTTTTCTAAATTTGTGTTTCGAACATTATGTGGCCTTTCTCTCTCTGGCGTGCTGCGCTCTTTTTAGTCTGGTTTCCTTTTTGTTCTCTTTTTTATTTAATTTTTTTTTTTTTACTGGGTGGTGGGTGGTCGACTGTCCTTGTACAGTTTCAGTTGGCTCCCATTGGTTTCTGTGCCCGCTAAATCTCTTAGTTGTACAACTCCTCCATCTGTGACATATTTTACCTCGTAAGGTCCTAACCAATGCATTCTGAGCTTCCCCGGGTGCTGAAATGACTTGTCGTCGTAGATAAATATTATATCTCCTTCCTTAAATTTTTTCTTCTTGATGTGCCGATCGTGCTAAGATTTATCTCTTGCTTTCTGCACTTGTTGATGGAATCCTTCCAGCATTTAGTCTTCCTCCATTGACAATAATTGATTCAGTCTTTCCTGTACTATGCCTCGTTTTATCATCTGTGTGATAGCTGCTATGGGTAAATTGGGTACTGAAAATTCTAATGGAACTATTGCTTCTTGGCCATAGACTAGCTTGAATGGTGTGTGCCCTGTCAAATTTTTTCATGTGGTCTTATACGCCCATAATATTGTTGGTACTTTGAGGTCTCAGTCATCTCTGTTGATGTTACAGATCTTTGTTAGTGCATTCTCTAGAATTTTGTTGAAGGCTTCTACTGTGCCATTTGCCTGTGGGTGATATGGTGTGCTCTTCTTGTGATGAACTTAAAACTCTTCAGTCAGTGCACAGATGGTGTTGTTTATGAAGTGTGTGCCTTGGTCTCTCAACAAAACTCTTGGGCACCCAAATCTAGTGATGACTTGTTCGAACAAGAAGTGTGCAACTATCTCTGTGCTACAATCATTTACTGGTGCAACTTCCACCCATCTTGTTAGGTATTCCGTCATGGTGATAATGTATATTTCCCTTGTTCTTTTGGATGGTGGGTTAATCGGTCCCACAAAGTCGATTGCCCATTTATCAAATGCCTGTAATGTAACTTGTGGTCGTAGTGGCATCTCGTCCCTTCTGTTGGGTTTTCCTACCCTTTGACAAACATTGCATCTCTGACAGTACTCTTTCAAGTCCCTATGAATCGTTGCCCACCATAGTCCTACGAGTAGTACCTTCTACGTGGTATCGTTTTCCTGCATAATTCCCTCCTACGATTCCCTCGTGGGATTCTGCTAAAATTCTTGGTCATTCGTTCTCTAATACATACATTTGCAAGATGTTGTCTGCACCCATTTTGTATAGGTGTCCTGTGATCAGTTGACAGTCAACTGTGTGAAATACCAAGTTCTTCTTCTGCATGGTGGTATATTCTTGTGGCACAATACCTGTGCTTAAGTACTGAATGATCTCTATGAAGTAGTCATCAACAATCTGTACTGAGAATAACTGTGCATCCAAAAAGGTGTCTTCTGGATTCGTAGGTTCTTCTCCATTTGTGACCCTGAACAGGTGGTCAAGTCCTGCAATCAGTTTCCTTGGTTTAACTATTACTTCAAAATCAAATTCTTGAAATAGAAGTAACCATCGATAGATTCTCCCCCCCAACATTGCCTTGTTAACTAGGTATTTCAGGGCTGAATGATCTGTAAACATATTAAAGTGTTTTCCCAATAAGTAGTGTCTAAAATTTTGTAGTGCATAGACCATATCTAGGCCTTCTCTTTCTTTCATGTTATAATTCTATTCCAAGTCTGATAGCTTTATTCTCGCGAATGTTATCGGATGATCCAAGTCTCTTACTCCTGGCTACGCTAAGATAGCCCCCAGTGCTATCGCTAATGCATCTACATGCACGTGGAATGTCTTTTCTGAGTCTAGAAATACTAATATTGGTGCAAAAACCATCCTTTCCTTCAAAGTATCCATACCATGTTGACACTCGTTGTTCCATTGATATTTTGTATCCTTCCTTAACAGTTTTTCTATTGGGGCTGTGATCTGTGCATATCCTTTGATGAATTTCCTGTAGTATCCTATGTGCCCTAAGGTTTCTCTTAGCTGTCAGACTGTTTTTGGTGCTGGTAAGTTAACAATGATGACGATCTTGGTTGGATCCACTAACAAGCCTTGTTTGCATACTATATGGCCCAATAATATCCCAAATGGTGTTCCAAATATGTATTTCTTGATGTTTAGTGATATCTGGCATTGTCTACATCTTTCTAGCATTAGTCGTAGCACTTCCACATGGTTTTTCAACAGAGTGTAAACTGTCCAGTCGTTCAGGTATACTTCAAGAAACTGATGGATGAATTCCTTAAATTATTCGATGACCAGTCTAGAGAATGTTGCGGGTGCATTCTTCAATCCAAACGACATGACTGTGTACTGATAAGATCCCCATTTCTTCGCAAACATGGTCTTATGTCTGTCCTCCTGTGCTATATTAATCTGATGGTAGCTTAAGAATCCTTCAGTGAATGAGTAAGCTTCATGTCCCCCACATTCTCTAACACTTCATATGTGAACGGTGTAGGGAATGGGTCGTGTAGGCATGCATCGTTCAACTTCCTCAATTCGACAGATATCCTAATCCCTCTTCCTTGTTTCTTGTCCTGTACTACCATTGGGCTTATCCATTCTGATTCCTCAACTGGTTCGATGATGCCAGCTTCGAACAACTGATCGATCTCATATTTAAATTTATGTGTATATATGGGGTTCAATATATAGGGTCATTGTCTAATAGGTCTCACTTCAGGTCTGAGTGGTATCTTCATCTCTCCCATTTCTCCTGCTATACCCTTCATCTCTGTAAATGTTGTGGGAAAAAGGTCGCTATATTCATGCAACAATTTTGTGATGATTTCTACCATTTTCTCATCCTAGTAGTCTCCAATGCTGGCCATTTTGGGTTGTTCAGCTATCCCAATGTTGAATTTCTTTACCTTGATTGGCGCGACAATAACTGTTAATTCTATGGGTGGTCCTTCCAAATCTCTTTCACCTTCTACTTCTTCGATCTGAATGTCATGTGGGTCATCTTCATCTAGTTCTTCCTCCTTTACATGATAACATGACAGTAGCTCCTTGACTATCTGTTTATTTTGCTATTTTTCTTATATGATAAATTCTATTTCCGATTCTTCGATGAATATTAATCCTCTAATTCATTTGAGAGATGCGTCTATGTTGGGGTTCTCATTCTCGAATGAGAAAGTGATAGTAAAGTTTTGTTTCAATGTCCTCCATGTTGTAGTTCCTTTGCACAATTTTGGGTCTGTGTACCACTTTGCTGGTATTCCCTCTAAAGTATGTATGAAGTGATGAGGCCATTCCTCTGGTGGTGTCATTTTCCACAGTGTTTTTCACTTCGCCAAGTGTTCCATTGGTGCCTCTTGTCCTTGGTATTTCTATTGTTTGTTGTATTCTTGTTCAGCACCGAACCTTATGTGCAATATTCACTTACATTGATACCATTCTGTAATGATCCCTTTATGTGTGCCCCACCATCTTTTTGGTGTGGCCTTGAGTGCTAAGTCAAGTTCTAATAGTCGTTGGTTTTCTAATACTTCGTCTTTGTATTGTGTCAAGAATGTTTCCAAATCATTTAGTCTGTGGAAACTGGGTGGTTCTCTGATTTCTGTGCCTACCCATCTTACTGCATGGTCTATTCTTGCACATCTTCGCATGGATACTTTGTGTAGTCTCTATTGCCATTTTTCTAACCCGGTGTCTGAGTTTGTTGCACATGAAGTAATGTTCCACCAACTGAGTAGTTTGTCTGCAGTTGGGTTTACATAATCCTCATTGCGTGTAGTTTTTCTGTACAAATTTTTGATCTCCTCTAAGTCCAGGAAAGTGGGTTCTATGAACCTCTCCCCTTCTAACAAATCCAGTGGTGTTATGACCCTGTATTCTCCGGATTCAAATTTCATTTCCTGGTTTTCAAATTTATTATGGTCTGGTTGTCAAATGCCTAATCCAAACCAAGAAGTGTCGAGTAAGGTGTTGTGTCATCCACTATTTCAATGAATTTGAAGTCTGCTTTAGTGCGCACTCCATCAATATCTATTGTCACTCCTTTTAGTCTACCTATTGGTAGGACTCTATGTTGGTTTGCTAGTTTTAATTGGACATTTGAGTATCCCAATGTTGGCTCTCCCATGCATTTCCAAGTCTTCTTGGGTAGCACATTCACTTCAGATCCTAGGTCTATTATAATTTCTCCCATGTTGAAATCTCAAATGTTAGCATTTAGTTTAAATTCCCTACTTGTTCTTCTTCTGGTGTGTAGGTGATTGACAGTTTTTTGTTCTAGTTTTTCTTTCGTCTCGCTGCTACATTTCTCTAGTATGTTTTGCAATATTTTGACAAATGAAGGATCACTTAGTACTTTCACGCATGATTGCGAAAAGCCTTTGATTGTACTTACTTGTCCCTTAGTTTTCATTCCGTTGGTATGATCCAATTATGGAGGCATCTCATATTCTAGGGATTCCTTGAATGGTTACGCAGTTGAAGTCGATGTTGTGTCCTCCTTCTAAAATTCTTGTCTGTCTTCCTTGAAAGTCTCCTTTTCTTTTGGTGTGTAGAACTGATTTCTTGGTCTGGTGTTCTTCTTTACCCATTGGTTCTGTGTTGGTTCCTGTCGAACTTCATCATTTCCTGTTTTCGTTCCTCCACGAGTGACTATATTGATGTTTCGTTTGTCATCCCTAGCTTCGACTAAAATCCACTAGACATTATGATTGTTCCAGTTCCTTTTCTCCCGAATATTTACTAGTAGTGTTGGACATTCCTTTGTATCATGGTCTGATGCATGGAAATACATACAAGTTGTTGGTGGAAGTGGAAATTCTCGTGCATAATGTCTCGGTTGTTGAAAATTGTGACATGTGACTGGTCCTCTACCACATCCGAAACCTCCTCTAGCTCGTCCTCCTCCTCCATATCCTGCTTAGCCACCTCTCGGCATGTTATATTGTGGTGCCTGATTATACTGCATGGTATTGTATTGGGGTTGTGTCGGGTTGTACTGTGGTTGCACATTGTTGTATGGTTGTTGCATAGTATTGTACTGTTGCTACGTAGTATTGTACTACTGTTGTGCAATATTGTATGGAGTTGGGGCTTGATTGAACTGTGGCACTTCTTGCCCAGTCATAATTTCGGCCTGTACCCTGTATGCATTTGATGTTCTATACCGTATCAACTCCATAGTTCTATAATGTTTATCATCGTGGCCTATTGACTTACAAAAGGTTCAATATGAATTCTTCGTAACTGTCTGGTATTTTTGCATCATCATGTAGTGATAAGGGTCGTGACCCGATTTCTTGCATATTTCGCACCATAATCCCCCCTGTGGTAGCAGATTTGGCATACCTATTTCCATATACTACGCGAATGTTGGGCATTTGTTCTTGTGGTGTCCTTCCATCCTGCATGCAATGCACCAAACATATTCTCATTTGTCCCTATTCTTATTTTGGTTCAGCTGAAATGTTAGATTCTTCAAATCCTCCTTCAATTCCTCAATATATGGGTCCATCTGCTGGTACTGGTTCTCTTCCAGTTGCAAGGCTTCCTGTAGAGCCTCTGCCTACATCTGAAATTTCTGTCGTCGTAAGGGATATTTTAAGTGTGGGAGTAGTGAGTTGACAAACAAGTGTCGATGTTGTATCTCGGTCATAAGGTATTTTAGTTTTCCCTTTAGTCGCTTGAACCTTTGGTTGATCTCCCATACCGACTCTCCTAGTTTTTGTCTTATCTCGATCATCTCATTCATGTATTGATCCTCTAAGCTCGGCTTCTGGAACTCATTAATCAGTAGCTTCTTAATGTCTTCCAGTGTCCTCGTCATCCCAGGGGCACTTTTTGTGTCTAGACGCATGTACCAATCTAGTGCGTGGAGCATAATCGCTAGCTACGCAAGTTTGGTATCTTCATCAGTGATCTGTTTTTCCTCCCAGATATTTGTACAAATGAACAAATGCTTCTCCGAGTCTTTTGTTGCTTCTCCTCAAAATTATGGTAATCTAATAGTGGGATCGTGTCCTGCCATTCTGAATACTAAACTACTTCCTCCTCTGCGTGATGTAGATACTTGACTAGTGTTGTTTGAACTTGATCCTCCAGTTGTTGCTCCTAGTGTAGATGTACTTCCTACTGTTAGACTTCCTCCAAACTTCGGTTGTCTAAATGGTGGTTTTCTCTTTGGTGTATTAGTCGCACATGGGTTTGTGGGTTCCACACTGACATTAATATGGATAGGATGGTTTTCTTATCCTCATGTTCTTGGGCCTCTTGTCTTCCTCTCATATGTTGCACACAAGATTTCCTCAATCTACTCCACATCTTGTACATCCTATACCTCTTCCTCATCGCTTTCCAAGCCTTCCCTCACGGCTATGGCTCTCTTCTTGATATTCACCTTATATTTGTAGGGTACTCCACTACGCGTCATTCCTGATGACGCCAACATCCACTTGAGTTGGTCATCATCCATCATGATTGGGTCCAAGGGTTCCTCCTCCTTCCTACCTTTATCCTCACCTCCTTCCATTTATCCTCTCTTTGTTAGTGTTTCCCCCTTCCTCCATGCATGCAGGGAAGTTTAGCTATCTGATTCCATTGTCATTACACCTTTTTTATATAGCAGTATATTAATAGAAGTATACAGGGATTGAATGTACCTTCCTCAAAGTCCATGTAGAAATTCTTGCTTTGTTGCGCTGTATGACTTCACTGTGTCAACTACAAATTTGGTGATGAATCCTGCCACAATACTGTCAAGCCAAAAGTCTACTGCGTGGGTGAATTTGTTGTTCACCAGTTGTAACTGCTCAATATGTACCTGGGTCCAATATAGATTTCGTATATGGTTCATCGCGTGGTTATCCTTCAACCTTAGTATCCACTCCTGTAGTAGATGCAGAAAATCACAGAAAAAGACTTCTTGTAAATCAATAAATATGTATTTATCCATATATTTGTGAGGTGTGAGTCTGGGGTTTCTATTGTATTTCTGGGAAAACTCTAGCTCTTTGGTTCTCAACCAAACTTGGATTTCTACTTTCATGGGGTTCCAAGGTCTCAACATTCCCTTCTAATGGCTCATTGGTCTTCTTGTTTTTCTTGTTATTTTCTCATTCAATCTATCTCGTCTACTCAGTCCTCTCTTGTTCCTTCCAACACGACAACAGAACCATTTGTTGGCTTTTAATTGCTTCCTTTTACTGTCTGATTTATTGACCCAGGGTTCATGTCTTTCGGGTTTCCAACAAAGCCTCTAAAACTATCGGCCCTCCTGGTAAACTAGAAGGAAAAATAGTGTACAGATTGCATTGCGCAGTCTCACCCGAGATAGCTTTAAATGGGTGGTTGTAAGACTCAGGTGTTTACAGCCTAGGATTGAGTATGGGATAGGGGATTGTTAATACGAGCCATATACTACAAATTATGACTACAATCTACTAGTACTCACGGGGTTGCATCTATCCTTCATGGTTTAGTTCCCCGAACAACACAATCGTATTCCATAACAATGCATTAACTCATTCATTAATCATAACAATTAACTACTGAAAGAAAATAAAGATATGCATGCAATCATCACATTACACAGATATTACAGTTGTTCACCCCCTCCTAGGATACGTCCACAAAGATTTGGTTCTTGGCTCTTTTATTATGGTAGTTCTGCATCTCCAGCATCACGCACTTACACTTCTCTCTGATGGGTAAGATTTGTATGAGGTGAAATAGATCGCACCAGGCTCCTCAGCCTGCGATCTAATCCTTAGATCTTCCTCCTCTTCTCTATTCTAGCTCAACAACTTACAAAATTGGTCCATAACCATATTACATAACGTATCAACTCGTACATAGCTATGTTAGAGAATTACAAAAACTGAACTAATACAAAAGCGAATCAATCTCTCTATGATACCTGTGTATCTCTATTTATATATATCAAGCTCTTCAGCCATTTTACAATGTATTACCATAACCCTATTAACCCTACCGACGTTAGGTCTTCCTCCCATGCACACATGTTGTTCTTCCTCCAGCTGTTGTTTTCCTTGTGCACGCTTTCTTGCATGTGCACGTGTTGTGTTACCTTCCAGTTGTTACTTTCGTTTCTTCACCCTTTCTTTCCCATGATCGTCCTTCTTTCCACTTCGACCTAGTGCCAACACTTACTATATAGTTTATTTCCATAAATTTTAAGAACAATTATGATTAACTATGAAAATCTACACACTCAAAGTGTAATGAACGCATTAAGTCAGTATCATGCCTAAGACAGTTTTATACACTACACATGTCTTTCAACTACATGAATGAATTTGACTGAACACTCATGTTTTTTACACTTTCTAGCTAACTTACATGCCAAAAGCAATGTGGTTCAAATATATGTGTGTGCTTGATTTTATTTATATTATTGTTAATTAATCCTGCAAGGTTACATGTTTATATAAAATTATTTTATTTCCATTGATTCAATGCATATATGTAATCATTATTTATTGTTTAAGTATATCATTTTATATATAATTTGTTTCATTGATATTAGATCAACATCAAAATTGTATGACATTTCAAAAAAATATTCACATCATATTAATTTATATTGAATAATAATGAATAATGAAAATAAAATGAATATAAAACTACTAAATTAGGAACAAATATAGTGAGCAAAACTACTATTATTGTAGTCACGTTATAAAGGACTAGGATTACACTATTTGCATAGTGCTTTATAATGTAACTGAATATATGAGAAAAACGGATTAAATAAACCAAGAAATATGCTACAAGATGACAACAATTAATGACTAATTAAATTAGTAAGTGTACTACAAAATGGTGACACTTAATAACCAAATAAACGAGTAAATGCACTACAAAATGGTGACAATCAATGACCAAACAAACAAGTAAATGTATTACAAAATGGTGACAATCAATGGCCAAATAAATGAGTAAATGCACTAGAAAATGGTGTCAATTAGTGACCAAATAAACAAGTAAATATATTACTAGATGATGAATCAAGTTAACCAATTAATGACTAAGTGAAATATGACTAAATGTTAGTCATGTGAAAAGAGACTGCTAATTTGTTGCTAATAGTTGCCTACTAAAAAATAATCAAATGTATATATGTGTGTGTGTGTGTGTGTGTGTGTTTTGAATGTTTTTTTAGTAACAAATTACTCATTTTGTACTAGTCTAGTGTCCCCTAGTCCTTGGTGCAATCCATGTCTCATACTTGGTGTTAATATAGTTCATTGAGTCTATGAGGAGTATGGTAGAGATAACGAATATTCCTCCAACAACTATCTTGATGTTAAACAAGTGCATACATATTGAAACTATTGTGAGGTATCCTTCTAAATCATCTATTGAACTTCCAAGTGGGAATCCAAGCTGTACATTAACATTTGAACTTTTCTAGGTAGAGGGGACATCAGAGAATTCTACGGGGCATCTTTATTCTACTTCAAGAAAAACATTATATCACTTTCTTTTGCAAGCTTAGGTATAATTGTAGTCTTGGAACTCAACAAATTTCTTTGAATTGGTATCTTTTTTCTACTAGATATAAGCAATGTATTTTGAGGTGATGAATTGGTTTGGGGATGTGTGTTGGACCTTTTTTACTTGATGGCTTCCACACATGGAGGAGTTACACTATTTGTCCTCTTGGTTCTCTTTATTTGTTGTAAGCTTTTCTCTTTGTTATCTTTTTCTTAATCTTCTTTGTGTTGATATTGTTCTTGTTCCTCTTTTCTGTGTCTTTTATGCTCCCTGAGGCATATGGATTCGTGAACTTATATAGTCTTTATTTGTAGAGGCGATGTTGGCCCTTGACCAAGTTTTGGGAGATCCTTGGTCAAGTTTGACCTATTTTGGGACTTCGACAGCCTATCGAAGGCAGAGCGCAAGATGAAGCAGAGATCGCGGGATGTTGACCCCTTTTCGGGCCCTTTTTGGGATTTGGGTTTATGTAACAGGTATGGGATGTCGGCCCATGGGTTTACCCATGTTTAGGCCTATTTTGTAAAGTATAAATAGATGCTAAGGAAATGTAGTGAATACAAATATAGAGAGTTATGAATGGCTAAGTGCTAGTTTTATGTGTTGAAGGATTGTAAGTGCTATGTGCATACTATGTGAGACTTGCAGAGCTAAGTGCAAGTCATTGTAAGAGGCTGTGGAAGGTTGTGTGATTAGATCTACTGGGGGAAGGAGGATCTAGTGAGTTGTGCAGATCTATTGTCCTATGTGGAGTAGGGTTTTTCAGACTCTTTGCATGTAACCTATTGAAGAAGCTAATAGAGAAGAAGAGTTTGTGGATGTATCCCTAGGGTGGGGGTGAACCACGTATATGTTGTGTTTCTCTGATTTGTGTGATGTCTTGATGTGTTTATGTATTTATTTGATAAGTGCTTTGATATAGATAGATAGATCTGTTTATGCTTTGTGATAATAATGTATATGGATATAGATCTGACCTATGTGAATGTGTTTAGTTCTTGAATCTGCTAGATCTAATTGACCTCTCTATGATAAGCTCTTAGATACATCATATTTGGATGAATGATGCGATGCTCTATTTTATCTCCGAAGTAGATAGTGGTTGAATATTGATGAACTGTCAGTGCTAAGTGCTCTGTCAATTATTACAATCACAAATCTATGTCCCAGCTAAGGTTGCAGGCACCTGAGTCTTGCAACCACCCCTGCCTCTACCTCGGGTGAGACTTCATCTTCTTCGCAAGTGTTTCCAAAAGGGTTGATAGTTAGGGTTTTTTTGGTGCAATGTTGTAGCATTGAACCCTGGGTCTTCCCCTATAACAACAAATGGTTCTGTTGTCAAGATCTGAAACTATGATTGATGGGAACTAAGGAAGAAGAAGATTTGTGCAAATATGGGACCTAAAACTATGATTGTTGGGAACTAAGGAAGAAGAATCTTTGTGCAAAGACCCAACCTAAAATTGTGATTGTTGGGAACTAAGAAAGAAGAAGCTTTGTACAAAGACCGACCTGAAACTGTGAAAGTTCTGTGCGTATATCTGTCGCCCTAGTGCACAGTACTCTACTTAGTTGTGAAGCTCTATGTTAAAGAAAATAAGCCTGATCTAAAGAAAAGAGGTAAGACTTGAAGATTTGTGCTCTGAGAAAGGTAAAATGAGAAGTTTTGATTAAAAGAGGTAATATTTGCAAGCTCTATGCTCTGATAAAGGTAAGAATATTGAAAATTTCTAGATCTGGAAGCTTTGTGCTCTGTAGAAGTAAGATAAGTGGAAATTTTTGTTTCTAAAGTATGAATCTAGGTATGTTTGATAGATTCTTTCCTATATTGAAAACTAGGGCACTAATAGATGAAAGAAGATTTGATATGTATAGATCTAATAATAATAGTGAAAGATATGTTATACTTATGCATAGGAAGAATGTTTGGAGTAACAAGTGGATGCAAAATCCTAGAAAAAAATGTTTGCAGGTTAGTTACCATGACCCTGACGCATAGTATAGAAAGAGTTGGGAATCATTTAAAATAAAGAGAGGATTAACCCTCTATTACAGTTACATAAGATCGGGACATCTTGCTAAGGAATGCCCTGGAAGAAGACCTAGTTGTCTTTGTTGCAAAGCTATGGACCATGAAGTATTGGATTTCCCTAGAATGATTGCTAAGCTTGAAAAAATGACCATGAGACAAGAAAACCTTAAGGCAGATCCATAAACCATGACTATGGTAGAACCCCAGAAAGAATAAGAGAAAGTATTTCTACAGATGAAATAAACCCTGAATAACCACCGATAGGTCAATTTATCAGAGATATTCAAAGAAAAAGAATGCCTTGAAGAAAGAATAGGAGACTTAGACATTGACTGTGTTCTAGATGAGGAAACACATGTGAATGTCATGATAGAAAGAACTTGGGAAATTTTAGGGAAGCCTATTATGACTCCTTCATTGGGAGGACTAGGTCTATTTAGAGGAAAGTTGATAAACCTATGTGGAAAGATCACCTAGATATCTATGAATGCCAATGGAACTTTGACAGAGGAATATTTTGAGATTATTAAATTTATTGAGAACAACGCCCCATTTACCATGTTATTAGGAAAACCTTGGATTGAAAGAAATCGAGCCAGAAGGAAGGAAGAAAAAGAAGTTTTAGAGTAGAAGAAGCAAGAGTTAAAAGATTTCATGACTAGAAAGATCCTACACTTGATTGAAGAACAGGAGAACAGATTGAAGTTATTTAACTCCAGAGACTCGAATGTCTAAGTTGCAAGAACACTAGAAGACCCACAACAGATTGAAGTACCTATTCTAGATAAAGAAGAAGTATCACCCTCGAATCTTAGGAAAGAATATCAACAGCGTGAAGTAACTATTACAAAATAAGATAAGAATCAGAATGAAAAAAGGAATACTGAGATGAAGCTCACTGGAAAGAAATATAGGAAGCTAAGTAAGAAGAGAGCTAAGATAAACAAGTTACAGAAGGTTCCAGAGGGAACTTCACAAAAGGAAAATTTGAAAAATTGG
>ML822043.1:38707-57709 GCA_009831015.1 Picea engelmannii | reverse complement strand
CCCCGAACGAGTAGAAAGGAATTTATGGTTCACCACCAGACCGTTGGACCGTGCCATAACGGACATAACAGAGTTAATGAAGGCTTCTCAACCGTTGCAAGTGATCTGTTGCCAAGTTATCTATTTATCCCATTGCGTCATGCACCGAGAACACTTTTTCTAATCATGAATCTAAGCCCACAAACTTGTTGATTTTACACAGTGATCATTACGCTATTGACTTCTATCCTATTGTAGTGTCTAAGTTACTCCTTGAACTGGAACATTTCCAACCCCGATCGTGTATATCAGACAATTGCTGTAGAGAGAGTTTTCGAAGAAGTTATGATCGACCTCATGACTGAAAGAGTCATGTCGATGTCCACATGTGTACAAGTATCATCGACAAGAGGACTGCAAGCCTCTTCGTTGACTACTCCCAGATCAGAGCCATCCCAACCATTAGTAGAGAAGAGAACCAAGCATAAAGAAAACCTAGAAAATGTGAATTTGATTCCATCCATAGTGCCTGATTACATACAGCCTCTCGTTGGCATGGTGAATCTTGATAGTTTTCCAAGAGACTTCGAGACTAGGAAGAAACTAAACAAATATCAGGCGAAGTAACACCACCTAGAGATGAGGTTGACCCTTTGAAGAAGAGGAAGGTTTCCCCCTTGAAACCTTCTTCCCGGAAGAAATTAAAAGCCTCTATGACAAATATGCATATTTTCCTCACCTCCGATGACTTTGACTTGATCATAGCGACCCTGAACGATGCTTCACTGAAGATAGCAGAGAAATAAGGAGAGAAGCAGGAGGAAATGTATGATAGGATTGAAGTTGAACTCCAAGGGGTATAATAGGCACTTCATTCCAGTCGCCCAGTCTCGATTGCGCCTCTGCCATCGGGAGAACCAGAGTTGGGAGATGATCCAACCCAACTCCACCGACTAGTTGAGAGAGTCAAAGCTATCCTTCAACGACCACAAGAGGAAACAAAACAAGACACCCAGGCTTTGACGCAAGTGCAAGGAGTACTTGTAGAGCAGTGTTGATCTGCAGAACATGAAAATATTTCTCTCCAAGAAAATTTTGATGAAGAAAAATAAAATCTACAACAAGGAAAAGAACAGTTTCTCGCGGAGTAACTCAAAGTGAAAGAAGCAATCAGCAGAGCACTTCTCTCTATGACAGTCATAGAAATAAAGGAAAAGGATTGAGTCACGCAACAAGTAGAGAAGCTAATAGAAGTTATCCAGCAACTACAACAATGCATCGCAGACTTAGAGCTTTGTGTAGTGCCCGAGACCCCATAGGATGTAAGGGATCAAAGAGAAGAAACTTCTTGAAGCACAGTTGAGAGAATAAAATCCATTGATATGGAATGTAAGCAACCGACTGATTGCAATGCCCAGACCTACGAATGACTCACTGAGAATCCAAAACTGAAGGCACTGGAGTTGCAGATCCAAGAGCTGAAGTATCAATCCGAAATTATACAAGCGTAGTTGAATCCCCTGTCAGTTGTGGAAATAATGAAGCGTTCCCAACAACAACACATTTACTAGCAACAGATCCACACTATTCAGAGCAGAGTTATGGAGGTAACTCATAGGCTCCAACATGTACAAGATAAGGCTTATCAATTTTTCACAGAGGTCGAAGGCCGAGGAGAAGAACTGGAGAAGGTTGTCACTGCAGCCTAACAACACCTGGAGAGACCTATCAATGACACAGTCATCCAAGAGTTCATTGAATAGGAGAGCATGACACAACATCAAGTCAAAGCATCTTGAGATACGCTCGAGGATTTTGAAGAAGAACTACCCGGATCAGAGTGACTTGGGACGAGTCACATGTGAGTGTTGGGGGCCTATTGGCCCTTGACCAAGTTTTGAGAGATCCTTGTTCAACTGTGACCTACTTTGGGACTTCGATAGCCTGTCGAAGGTAGAGCACAAGATGAAGTAGAGATCGTGGGATCTCGGCTTCTTTTTGGGCCCTTTTTGGGATTTGGGATTATGTAACGGGTATGGGATGTCGGCCCATGGGTTTACCCATGTTTAGGCCTATTTTTTAAAGTATAAATAGATTCCAAGGTGATGTAGTGAATACAGATATAGAGAGTTATGAATGGCTAAGTGCTAGATCTATGTGATTGAAGGATTGTAAGTGCTCTGTGCATACTGTGTGAGACTTGCAGAGCTAAGTGCAAGCCATTGTAAGAGGTTGAGGAAGTTTGTGTGCTTAGATCTACTCAGGGAAGGAGGATCTAGTGAGTTGTGCAAATATCCCATCCTATGCAGAGTAGGTTTTTTGAGTCTCTTTGCATGTAACCTATTGAAGAAGATAATAGAGAAGAAGATTTGGTGGGTGTAGCCCAAGGGTGGGGGTGAACCACATATATGTTGTGTTGTTCTGCTTTCTATGATGTATTTACGTGTTTATGTCTTTATTTGATAAGTTATTTGATATAGATAGATATATGTTTATTCTTTGTGCTAATTGTTGGATTACTCATAGGGGGTTGAATCAGTAATAGAGCAATTTAATCCTTAGAAAGCACCATCAAAAGAATTTATCCTTCCTTGCATTTTTGCCTTCTTTTCTTCACTTTCCTCATAATTTCGGCTTAGATATACTTTGGTTACCTTAGACACCTATAGGTATTCAATATGCTCAAGTGTGATTAAAATGAGAGAGCCTTGCCTCTTATTTATACTCTCCAAGTGTAATGTCCCCAAGGCCGAGCCCTATTGTAAATCTTGTTTATGAAATAAATTGTAAATATGTTTTATAGGTGGGTGAGCCAAGTTTATATAAGCTAGTGGGCTTATGTGATTGTTAGGCCAGAGAGCCTAAGTGTTGAAGGCCAAGAGCCTGATTTTGTACCTGTATTTATGAGGAACAATAATAAAATATAAACATCGTTGCATGCAAACTGACCACGATGAATGAGTGATGGGGGACTAAGCTTCCACAGAGTGGGAAAGGGATTAGGGGATGGAAGGTGGGAAAAGGGACTAAGTGTTGAGCCTAGGGTATTAGGTCATTGGGAATAATATTTTAATATTATTCCAAAAGACATGTGAATAATATGTTTTATCCTAAGTTCTTTTGGAAGGACAAACAACTTTCGAATGGAAGGAACGCATGCAGTTGCATGGGTGACAAGTGTCAACCCAGGTGCATGCAAATAAAATGGCTGAGATGAGCCATGTTGGGGGTTCCTCCTCAATTATATCTAACCGTCTGACCATGAACCCATCCGACCTCGGCAGGAGATACTCTCGTGTGCTTTGAAACAAGGAGGTTGCGTCTATATTTTCTTTTGGAAGGATGGTACACCCCTTCGGGTGGGAACCATTAAGTCTGAGTCGACCCCTGCATGGAAAAATCATCATGCATCCCTGAGAACCAGAGTGTGAGTCTATCTCGTGCTTCCATATTGAGAAAACGGAAGTGTCCCATCCCTACTAAGCTTGGTTATGTTGTTACACCTGTCTGTTGTTGCCCGTGGGTGTTCGTGTCTGAATTCATGTTGAATGTGGTGGACATGTAGTGTTTGACCCTGTGTGGTTTGTTGGATAGTCGTACAACACTCTCTCCAGGTGAGAGAGGTGGTTGGAGTTAGAAGAATAGGTTGCTTGACCTGTGAGTGACTCTCTCCAGGTGAGAGAGTGTGCTGAGGAAGGAGAGAGCTCTTGGAAGGAACCCTGTAGCTGCCACAGAGCTCGGAGAATTCCAATCTGGTCTGTTGCTGAAACCCAAGGCAAGGGAGGTTAGTAGTCGAAGGACTATCTAGGTGATAGAGAAGTTGTATACTCCTGGGGTGGAACAGGCATGTGGGGAAGGAGAGTCTGTGGGCAGTGAGTATGAGTGGTTCCTGGGAGAGAATTCGTTCCTTGTTCTTGTGTGTTTTCCCTGTAACCTCAACCTAGCCTAGGATTCCTTTCCTTGGGGTCTAGATTAGTGCCTGCTCGGGGGTGACCTACTACTGAGCTTGATGAGAAGCATGGTCTAAGGCTGGGAGGTTAGTGGAAGGCCTGCACCTGGTTGGTGGAATTAACACTGTTTTCAAAGATAAGTACCAGATGATGTTTCAATTATGTTACTGCATGTATGTGTATTTATAATTATCATGTACTCTGTTGTGAATCTGAATTAATGTTAAAGTCATTGATTATTTATAATAATAGTAATTATTATGCTCACTCTGAGTTTAAATGTGTTTAACCTGTTTTAAATGCATGTCATATATATATATAATTAAGCATGAGATTGTTATTCCACAAAGTAGCGCTTGCTCGGCTAATGGAAAGAGAGTGTTACAGTATGGTATCAGAGCATTACAACTTCAAATGAAAGAGTGTTATAGTATGGTATCAGAGCATTACAACTTCAAATGAAAGAGTGTTATAGTATGGTATCAAAGCGTTACAGCTTCAAATGAAAGAGTGTTATAGTATGGTATCAGAGCCAAGGTTTTGACACTGAGCCTAGATGGGCCAGTTGAGTGGTCTTTGGACCGACGGTTTGAGCAGAAATTGTGTCTGGAGGACAAATTTCGGAGCTTTGAATGCTCCTGAGTGTCAAGGATTTATTGGTCATGTTACCAAGCTCAAGAGGTGTAGTGGTGTTATGAAACCACATCCGATGTGGTATCTAGCCACAGGGAGAGAGGACTCCACACTAGAAGTGTTGGATCCATGGGATCTGTTCGAGGGAAAGGAGAACCCTCGTGACCGTCAGATCTGGAAAACGTGCACAGGGTTTAAAAACCCTTTGGAGTTGCACAGGAACGTGAAAATCACAATACATGAAACCTCGAATTCATCGAGACCATCCATCGAGGGGAACACGTGGTTTCCAGACGGCATTTCGGCACCCAGGAAACCAAAAGGGAAGAACCTTGTTTTCGCAAGTCGTGAAATAGAAAAACTCGAAATTCCGAAAATGATCTACACCGTAGATCGTAAGATAGGAACTTGACCATTGGATCAAGTGGAGGGGTAAACAGTAATTTCAGGATTTTGGCAAATGGAAGTTCGAGGGGTGTGGATGCACAGACTCCCGATGCCCGAAACAATGAAATGATCTACGCCGTAGATTTGAGAAAGGTCTAATCATTGGATTTCACTTGGAATGGACGTGGACACATGGGTGTGTACCACGTGCCAGTGGGAAAAAAGAAAAATGAGCATGGTGGGGCCTAATGACGTCACCATAGATAATGTGGACCCTCCTGAGGGCGCCACTCGCCACTGTAGATGTGGAGACAGTTGTGCTATGTGAGCTCGGAGGGTAAAGTAAATCAGTATTTCAGGATTCGCAAAGGAGGAGCACAAGGTCTCAACACTGCAACTCGTGAAGTAATGAGTTTCCATAGGTGCTAGCACTTAGCCCTAGCCTATGGTTATATGTAGTAGGTGCTAGTGAGGAATATGTAGCAGGTGCTAGTGAGGAGGGAGCCATACCCATATCGTATCTCGGGTATCGGCGTTTGGAGGAAGAAGAGACGAGGGTCTTCGACTCGCGAACTCGCGAGATCGCAAAGTTGTGAAAGGTGCCTTTGGTTACGAGGGTAGGGAGAAAGAGGGAGCTATCACCCGAAAGCGAGTATGAGAGTCTCATGGACTGAGACCCTGAAACTAGAAGTCCTGAAATTTGTAGAGCCAAATAGAGCTCAAAAAACTTAATGGAATAGAAACATTTTTTCTAGTTCATGTTGGTTTATGAGTGTTGTAAGTTTCTTGAAGGTTTAAGGGCCCGAAAAGCTTCGATTGATTGCACATTGTGTGTGCATATTTCAATGAGTTTCAGTTCAACCATGAATCTACGCTGAGTATAGAAATGGAAAAGTTATAGATTGCCTCCGAAACAGAGGATGAAAGAGTAGGAAGGGATGTCAACTTGGGATTCGAAGGAACAAAATCTAATGGGCATGGAAAAGAGATGGATAAGGAAGGGCATATGATGAAACTCATTGAAATATTGTAGAAAGATGCCCAGGCTCTCCGAGATGATAGCCGAAAGCTCATGAGGGTCAGGGATCAGCAGGGAGAATTCAACTTAAAAATGTTGAAGAGACTGGAAAGAATAGAAAGGAAGTTAGAGAAGGGGAGTGGCTCAAGCAAGACAGAGAGTCGCAAGACCCCTAAGAGAAGAAGAAGATCGAGCAGTGGTAGCAGACATCATCGTCGCTCTCCAACTAATTCCAGTAGGGAAGCACACAGTAGTTCAAGCCTGTCCCCTACTAGAAAACACCGAATATCTGGAGTGGATGAATTGAAAGGGGAGATGAACAAGATCAAGCCTCCAACGTTTGATGGAGAACATAAGAAGGAGGAAGATGTCGAAACATGGTTTCTTGGCATGAGGAAATATTTCCAACTGCAAAATTATTCCTCTCATGCAGAAGGAAGAATTGCGATGTATCAATTGAAGGGAAAAGCATCCATGTGGTGGGATCAATTTGTGTAGGTGCAACACATTAGTGAGAAAGATATCACTTGGAAGGAGTTCAATAGGTATTTCGAGAAGAAATACCTGACCAAAAGGTACTATGACAGAAAGATGAAGGAGTTCTTCGAACTCAAGTTGGGCAGCACGACCATCTATGAATACAAACCAAGGTTTTTGGAACTACTGAAGTATGTTTCATTCATCAAAGATGAGGTTGTCAAGAGTCAGAGATATCTGAGTGGACTGCCACCTTCTATTGGTGACAAGATTTAGTATGATGATCCTAAGACTATGGAAGAAACAATAAGAAGGGAAAAATGCTTATATGAAAAACAAATAGAAAGGCCTACTCTTCGGAAGGCTTGGGATGATCAGAAGAAGTTCAGGAAAGAGCAGAGGTAGAAGGGAAACAATCCTCCCTTTTTCAAAAATAGTCCTCAGGGAAAACCATCTTTCAGAGAGCCAAGGAAGGCTGAAATGGGTGAGCAAATACCCATACCGCCACCTATGGAGTGTTGGGGCTGTAAAGGGAACCATAGGTACAAGGACTACCCCCATAGAAAAGATAAAGCGAGAACCGTCCACAATGTTCAGCAAGATGAAACCGTGGAAGACATGGGCAGTAGGATGCCAAGGATCTACATAGCCCTAGACAACAAGCAATCAAAATTTCAATCGCACATGATTGAAGTGGAAGGTATGATCAACAACCGACCATTTATTATTTTAATTGATTCCAGGGCTAGCCATAGTTATGTAAATCCTAGGGTGGTGGAAAGTTTTCATTTATCAAGAAGCAAACATGAAAGGTCTTGGTTAGTGCATTTGGCTACAGGAACCAAGAGGAAGCTCACTGAATTGGTTAAATCCCATTTCGATAGACATGAATGGATTGAGCATGAAGGCTGAATTGAATGTTTTTCCTTTAGGCTCTTATGACTGCTTAATTGGGATGGACTGGTTGGACCAGCACCATGCCCTCCTAGACTGTCATAATAAGAGGTTTACATGCCTGGATGAGGAGGGAAATTAGAAAACAGTCCAAGGAATTCCCATAGTTGTGGTTGTTAGAGAAATATCAGCCATGCAGCTAAAGAAGTGTTATAGGAAAGGCTGTCAATTATTTGCAGCCCATGTGGAGGAAGCATCCAGAGATGAAATCTCAAGAATTGGATACCATGAGGTACAAACAGAGTTCAAGGATTTATTTCAGGAGGTACCTGGACTACCTCTGAAGGGAGACATCGATTTTTCTATAAATTTGATGCCTGGAGCAGCTCCGATGTCGAAAGCTCCTCATAGAATGAGTACGCCAGAGATGAAAGAGTTGCAATTGCAACTCGAAGAGATTCTAAAGAAGGGGTACATTCACCCCAGCGTGTCACCTTCATGGATGATTTTAGGGGCTAAACGTCACTCATGGGATAATTTTCCATGGTTTTTCCAAAAAAAATATTCACCATTCTAAAAAGTATTCGCCCAAATTCTATAGGATAAAATTATTTTACCTTAAAAATCGCCAAAACTTTATACAAACTATATAAAATCCTTAGAAATTTCAATATTTTTACAAAAATATCGCCAAACATTTATAGTTGGCGTATGAAGGATTAGTACAATTCGCCAAGGTTTCTACATTTTAAAATAAGTTTCCATCCTTAAAATCATCCCTGGTCACCTTATGGTGTCCCGATCCTGTTCGTGAAGAAGAAGGATGGGACGTTGAGGTTGTGCATTGATTTCTGATAGTTGAACAAGGTAACTGTCAAGAACAAGTATCCTCTGTCAAGGATCGATGATCGTTTTGATCAGCTGAAGGGTGCGAAAATCTTTTCGAAGATAGATCTCAGATCAGGATATCACCAGGTAAGAATAAAGGATGAGGATATCAGCAAGACCACCTTTAGGACAATGTACGATCATTACGATTTCATAGTTGTGTTGTTTGGACTGTCAAATGCACCTGTTGTTTTTATGTGCTTGATGAATGGTGTATTTAGGAACTATTTAGACAAGTTTGTCATAGTCTTCCTGGATGACATCTTGGTGTATTCCAAGTCAGAGGAAGAGAATGAACAACACCTGAGGATGGTGCTGGAAGTGTTGAGATAACACCAGTTGTATGCCAAGTTGAGAAAATGCTCATTTTATCAAAGACAGATCCATTACTTGGGACATATTGTTTCAGAAGAAGGGATCGTTGTGGATCCTGAGAAGGTTGAAGCCATTCGAGAATGGTCAGCGCCAAGGAATGTGATAGAAGTTAGATCCTTTATGAGTCTGGCGGGCTATTGTAGTTGGTTTATCGCAGGGTTCTCAAAGATAGCTCACCCTATCACTTCCTTGAAAAGGAAGGAGAAAAAACTTTAGTGGACTGAAGAGTGTGAAGAGAGTTTCTAGCGATTGAAGCAGTTGTTAACCAGCACTCCAATCCTAAGAATTGCAAATCCAAATATGGATTTCATGGTGTGCACAAATGTGTGTAAGGAAGGGTTGGGAGGATTTCTCAGCCAAGATGGATTTGTAATCCGTTATGAGTCTAGGAAATTGAAAGAGAATGAAAAGAATTATGCCACTCATGATTTGGAGCTGGCAGCAATCATCCACGCTTTGAGGAAATGGAGACATTACCTCATGGGAAGAATATTTGAATTGAGAACAGATCACAATGGCCTGAAATATTTGTTTGATCAACCAACCTTAAATGCTAGACAAAGCAGGTGGCTGGAATTTCTGTGTGAATACGACTTGGATATCAAGCATATCAAAGGGAAGGAAAACAAGGTGGCTGATGCACTCAGAAGAAAGGTGCATGAATTGCATGCTATAACCATTAGTATGTACAGGACAGATATTAAGGATAGAATTTTGGAAGCTGCAAGTGTCGGTTTGCAGTACAGAGACTTGGTAGCGAAGCTACAATAGCATGAGAGACCACAAAAAGAGGAAAGTTACACCTTGGGAGCTGATGGAATACTTCTATACAAAAACAGAGTGTATGTACCCAATGTCCAGGATTTGAGACTTTTGATTCTAAAAGAAATGCATAAAGTGACTTATGCTAGACATCCATGATATCAGAAGTCTATGGTAGCAGTCAAGAGCCATTATTTTTGGCCGGGTATGAAGAGAGAGCTCACTGAATACATCTCCAGATGTATGGAGTGCCAGAAAGTTAAGGCTGAGCATAGGCACCCAGTAGGGTTGATGCGGCCTTTACCCATTCCTAAGTGGAAGTGGGAAGTGGTGACGATGGATTTTATTACAGGATTGCCCAGAATGAGCAAGTAGCATGATTCGATCATGGTGGTGGTGGAAAAGGTTACAAAAGCTACCCATTTTATTCCACTGAAAACCACTCACAAGGCAACAGATGTTGTTGATACCTTCTTAAAAGAAGTGGCACGCTTGCACGAAATTCCTAAGATGATTGTGTTTGATAGGGACCCGAAATTCACCTCAAATTTCTGGAAAGGACTTTTTAAAGGATTTAGAATGAATCTGAATTTTAGTACAGCATATCATCCCGAGTCTGACAGATAGACAGAGAGGGTGAACAGAGTAATAGAGGACATGCTGAGAATGTACGTGATGGACAAACCATCAATATGGGAAGACTACCTGCATTTGGTAGAATTCACCTACAATAATGGGTATCATGAATCGTTGAAGATGAGCCCATTTGAAGCACTTTATGGATGAAAGTGCAACACTCCAGTGAGCTGGGATAATCTAGCTGATAGAGTAGTAGTTGGGCCAGAGTTGCTCAAAGAGATGGAAGACCAAATGATAAGAATTAAACAGAATTTGAAAGATGCTCAGGACAAGCAGAAAAGTTATTCTGATAAGAACATAACCCACAAAGAATTCAAAGTGGGTGATCATGTTTTCTTGAAAGTGAAAACTAACAGGAGTTCCCTGAAACTGGGAAGTTGCACCAAGTTGGCAGCAAGATACTGTGGGCCTTTTGAAATCCTGGAAAGGATTGGGCTAGTTGCATACATGCTTGCATTACCTACAACTATGATTATACATAATGTGTTTCATGTTTCACTGCTTAAGAAATATATACTTGATGCTAATCATGTTATCGATTGGAATGTGATTCAGGTGGAACCAGAAGGTTTCCTGCAAGTGCATCATGTGCGCATATTGGATAGGAAAAGAAAACAGCTCTGGAATCGATCCATAGAGCTTGTAAAGGTCCAGTGGACCTGGTACAGTCCTGAGGATGTGCCATGGGAGCATGAAGATGTTATGCGGGTAGAGTACCTGCATCTTTTTGAAAAGTTTGAAAAGTTTGCAGATGTAGTGTAAAGTTGCACTGAGGACAGTGAAAAAATAAGGGGAGGGGGATTTTAATGTCCCCAAGGCCGAGCCCTATTGTAAATCTTGTTTATGAAATGAATTGAAAATATGTTTTATAGGCTGGTGAGCCGAGTTTATATAAGCTAGTGGGCTTATGTGATTGTTAGGCCAAAGAACCTAAGTGTTGAAGGCCAAGAGCCTGATTTTGTACCTGTATTTATGTGGAACAGTAATAAAATATAAACATCACCACGTACAGACCGACCATGATGAATGAGTGATGGGAGACTAAGCTTCCATAGAGTGGGCAAGGGATTAGGGGCTGGAAGGTGGGAAAAGGGAATAAGTGTTGAGCCTAGGGGCTTAGCTCCTTGGGAATAATATTTTAATATTATTCCAAAAGACATGTGAATAATATGTTTTATCCTAAGTTCTTTTGGAAGGACAAACAACTTCTGAATGGAAGGAACACATGCTGAAGGAATGAATGCAGTTGCATGGGTGACAAGTGTCAACCCAGGTGCATGCAAATAAAATGGCTAAGATGAGTCATGTTGGGGCTTCCTCCTCCATTCTACCTGACCGTATGAGCATGAACCTATCCGACCTCGGCAGGAGATACTCTCATGCACTCTGAAACAAGGAGGTTGTGTCTATATTTTCTTCTGAAAATATGGTACACCCCTTCGGTTGGGAACCGTTAAGTCTGATTCAACCCTTGCATGGAAAACTTGTCATGCATCCTTGAGAACCAGAGCATGGGTCTATCTCATGTTTCTGTATTGAGAAAACGGAAGTGTCCCATCCCTACTAAGCCCGGTTATGTTGTTTCCCCTGTCTGTTGTTTCCCGGGGTGTTCGTGTCTAAATTCCTATTGACTGTGGTGGATGTGTAGTGTTTGACCCTGTGTGGTTTGTTGTCCAGTCATGAAACACTCTCTCTAGGTGAGAGAGGTGGCTGAAGTTGGAAGAACAAGTTTCTTGAATTGTGAGAGACTCTCTCCAGGTGAGAGAGTGTGCTAAGGAAGGAGAGAGCTCCTGGAAGGAATCCTGTAGTTGCCACAGAGCTCGGAGAATTCTGGTCCAGCCTGTTGCTGAAACCCAAGGCAAGGGAGGTTAGCAGCCGAAGGACTGTCTAGGTGACAAAGAAGTTGTATACTCCTGGGGTGGAACAGGCATGTGGGGAAGGAGAGTCTGTGGGCAGTGAGTATGAGTGGTTCCTGGGAGAGAATTCCTTCCTTGTGCCCATGTGTTTTCCCTGTAACCTCAGCCTAGCCTAGGATTCCTTACCTTGGGGTGGAAGTCCCAGCTCAGGAGTGACCTACTGCTGATCTTGATGAGCAACGCGGTCTAAGGCTGGGAGGTTAGTGGAAGGCTTGCACCTGGTTGGTGGAATTACCACCATTTTCAAAGATAAGTACCAGATGATGTTTCAATTATGTTATTGGATGTCTGTGTATTTATAATTATCATGTACTCTGTTGTGCATCTGAATTAATGTTAAAGTAATTGATTATTTATAATAACAATAATTTTTATGCTCACTCTGAGTTTAAATGTGTTTAACCTGTTTTAAATGCATGATATATATATATATATATATATATATATATATATATATATNAAGCATGAGATTGTTATTCCGCAAAGTAGCACCTACCCAGCTGATGGAAAGAGAGTGTTATAGTATGGTATCAGAGAATTACAACTTCAAATGAAAGAGTGTTACAGTATGGTATCAGAGCGTTACAACTTCAAATGAAAGAGTGTTACACCAAGTAGCTTCCTTAAAAACATCTTATATGTCACTTGGCCCCACTTTCCTTATTTTAAGGTTAACCCACTTCTAATTTCTCCATTAAATTTATTATTGAAATAATTTATTTTGTATTCAATTTGAATTATAATACACTCATTACTTCACTTTATTATTTACCTTTTAAAATCTCTTAAACCACTTTGACTACTTTGACCTTTTGGGGCTTCCAGATGACATATGAGGGTCCTCCAATTTCTTAAGGCCCTAACTCTCAAACCGTGAGGAGTTATGTGACGTTCCACATACCACCATAAATGGAAGGACATGTACTATCCATATAGAATAGTATTATCTGAAAATATATCATAAATCATACCATTATCCATCAAACAAACATGGGTCCATTACCCAAACCTATGGTCTCCAACTTCTCATGGCCATAAATCTTTAACCGTGAAGATTTATGTGATGTTCCACATACCAATAGAAATGGAATGACAAGAACTATCCATCTAGGATAGTTTACCTAACAAATTCATTGTCCTTCATCTCATTATTCCACAATTAAGCATAGGTTCTCTAACTCCGCAAAGCATCTTCCCATGAGGGATTTTACCATAAGGGGACCACTTTGGAGTTCATCCATATTTAATTATTATCAACCATGACAAGAAGATAATGAGTCATCTTTACATCAAACAAGTTTTGGTCCATTACCCAAACCTTTGTGCCACGGGACTTTCTTCCTCCGCATATGATAAATCTATCCCCCTTTGTCATCAATGGCAAAGGTATCTTTCCATCCAGGGCTTCTCCCCCTAACTGAATTGTCCTCTTATGGTGCTTCCTTGTGTACATCTAAGACATATAAGATAAGAATTCAAAAAACATTAAAAAAGCATTCATGTTGGAGTAGAAATAACTGTAAGTCTTTGGCGAAGATATTCAAAGGCTTCCCATGGAAGTGGTTTTGTAAAGATGTCTGCCACTTTTTCTTATGTTCCCACGTACTCAAATCTGATGTTCTTTTCTGCAACCTGTTCCCGTAGAAAGTGATACCTGATTGGAATGTGCTTCATCTTGGAGTGCATCACCGGGTTTTTTGAGATACTAATGGCACTTGTATTATCACAATATATTGGAATGGGCTCATCATACTCAACTCGTATATCTGTCAAATTTTGTTTCATCCAAAGAACCTGTGTACAACATGTTGTTGTTGTAATATACTCTGCCTCGGTTGTAGATGGAGATATCCATGATTGTTTCTTTCTTAGCCATGATACCAAAAACTCACCTAAGTAAAACTTTGCTCCACTGGTGCTTTGTCGGTCAAAAATACAACCTGTTCAATCTGCATCTGTGTAGAAAATAGGTGATAGATATTTTTTTTTTGGATACCATAATCCAAACTCTTATGTTCCTTTGAGATATCTTAAGATGCTCTTTACTGCTAATACATGTGATTACTTTGGTGCTTCTTGAAATCGTGCCATCTATACAACTACCTACATTACATCTAGTTTGGATGTTGTCACATATAGTAGGATGCCAATCATTGACCTGTATTGCCTCTTATTTGTAGACTTCGAATCATCATCTTTGCTCAACTTACAATTGGTTTGCATGGGAGTGATAACTGGTTTGCAATCTTCCATTCCAAACCTCTTTAGCATTTCTTTGATATACTTGGTTTGAGAAATAAAAATTCATTGGTTGCTTTGACGTATCTAAAGTCCCAGAAAGAAGGATAGTTATCCAAGTAACGACATTTCAAATTCATTCTTCATGTCTTTTGCAAATTTCTGTCTTAACCTGTCGTCATCACTACCAAAAATAATATCAACATAAACTTCAATTAATAAAATATTACCTTGACTTACCTTGATGTAGAGGTTGATGTCTGCACTTCCTTTTCTGAACCCTACCTGCTACAGATACTTATCCAGTCTAGAGTACCATGCTCTAGAAGCATGTTTTAGACCATACAAGGCCTTCTTTAATTTACATACATAGTCTATATTCTATGACAACGGAAATCCTTCTGGTTGTTCAATGTAGACTTCTTCTTCAAGTTCCCCATTCAGAAAAGATGATTTTACGTCCATCTGATATACTTTAACATTTTTGGAGTATGCATAAGCTAAAAGTAAACAGATTGCTTCCATTCTGGCAACTAGGGAAAATGTATCTTCAAAGTTGATTCCTTCAATCTGTGCATATCCTTTACATACCAATCTAGCTTTGTTCCTTGTAACCTGTCCATCTTCATTCAATTTATTCCTGAAAACTCATTTTGTGTCGATCACATTCTTATTCTTTGGTCTTGGAACCAATTCCCAAGTGTCATTTTTCTCTATTTGATCCAATTCTTCATCCATGGCCTTATTCCAAAATTCGTCCTTGCTGGATTCTTCAAAACAGTTTGGTTCAATTGTAGATACGAGTGCTAGGTGTGTTTGTTTTGGTGAATGGAGTCTTCTTCTAGTCTCAACTCCTACATCTTTGTTTCCAATAATCTGATCTGAAGGATGATTCTTCTATACTTGTTTGCTAGGTGTCTTTGGAGATACTTGATGAACTTTCTCTTCTGCTTATGTCGGATTCTCTTCATCTTCATCTTCCTCTTCTACTTCTTTTTCATCTTCTACTTCTTCTTCGGAAGGTTGTTCCATTGATTCATTTTCTTCTGCCTATTTCATTAATTGTTACGTTGATGTTTTCCACAATTTTTTTCATCTTAGATTGTAACACTTGTATGCTTTCCTTGTACTCGAGAAACCAACAAGTAATCCTTTTTCCACAAGAGAGACAAACTTTCCCATTCTGCCATCTTCTTTTTTGATGTAGCATTTGCTTCCAAAAACTATGAAGTGCTTCACATTTGCTGGTCTTCCTTTCCATAGCTTGTAGGGAGTTTTGTCAGTGTTTTTTCTGAGCATTACTCTGATTTGAATGTGAACTACTGTATGCACTACCTGTTTCCAAAAAATATCTATCAATTTGTAATCCATTAGCATTGTTTGATCCATTTCATGTGTAATTATCATCCATTATGATAATGTTCCTTTGTCTCTGAACCATTCTCTGAACCAATCTATGAATCCATGCTCTTGTCCACTATCATATATCTATCCAAACCTGCTAAGTGTTCTTACGAATCCATCTCTGTCCATACTATCCAAGACTCTACTTGCGCAACTGTCCATAATGCTAACCCATTTATCATTATACTATCAAACTATACTTCTGCTAACTAATTGATCTGAATCTATCTTCTCAAACTCTACAAGCTACTCGAAGGATGGTTCTTTGGTCTGTCACAACTATCGCATAGACTCCCCCTGTCTAATATTCATATTACTTAGGAGTCTCTAAGTCGGATGGCTCAAAACAATTCCTTCTCTGATGTATATTCATCATCATCTTCATTCGTAGATTCATCATCATATTCATGGGTAGATTCATTATCTCTCTCATCTATGACTTCTTTCTTTCTGTTTGTGGATTCATCTTTCACTGCAATGCCTAAAAGTACAATCTCTTGAACCTCTTCCTTATTTACTTGTCCTTCCTTTATTTCAGTTATTTTCCAAACCTTTATGTATCTGACATCTTTCCTTTTCTTTGTAGAATTTTCTTCATCTTGTTTTATTGCCAATAATGTAAATGGATATAGATATGACCTATGTGAATGTGTTTAGTGCTTGAATCGGCTAGATCTAATCGACCTCTCTATGATAAGTTCTTAGATACATCAAATCTGGATGAATGATGTGATTCTCTATTTTATCTGTGAAGTAGATAGTGGTTGAATATTGATGAACTGTCGGTGCTAAGTGCTCTGTCAAGTATTACAATCACAGATCTATGTCCCAGCTAAAGTTGCAGACGCCTGAGTCCTGCAACCACCCATGCCTCTACCTCGGGTGAGACTTCATCTTCTTCGTAGGTGTGTCCGAAAGGGCCGATAGTTAGGTTTTTGTAGGTGTGTTGTTGTAGCATTGAAACTTGGGTTTGCCCCTATGCCAACAGGCGATGATGCCAATATTGCTCATTTTCCTTTGTCTTTCATATGCCTTGTCTCAGGTTCTTTAACTTTAAATATTTCAACTTTGATATTGGGCTTTGAAAAAAACTACTCTATCCATTCTACTATAGTTTAATTAATGTATTATTTAGTGATATATATGGTGGGGTAGGATGTTTAAAGGTGCCTATGGATTTGAGAGGGGAATTAGAAATTTTTTAGATATGTCAATTTAAAAATAATAGAATCATATTGTTTTTCTACAAAATTACGAGGAATCCAAAAGTATTTTGTAGTCTCCTTTATCATCAAGGTGTACCATTGCTAAAATTCATAATTTGTCTCTGCGTTGATAGGATTTCTCCTTTGAAAACTACCAAATATTGAATTTCAATGCAGGGAATGTGTCTGTAACCTCAGTATCAAATGGAATTCCTCCAAGTGATTTGTTAAATATCATTGTGAAAAGTACGGAGACCTATCTATAGTGGAAATCCTTACCAAGATCATTAGGGATCCTAACAAATATTTAATGAAATATTTTCAAAACTTCCTATATATTTTATTTTACGAAAGTTCAAGAAAAATTATGATTAACTGTGAAAATATACAAACTCAGAGTGTATTTAACTCATTAAGTAAATACCATGCCTAAGACATGTTTATACCCTACAAAAATATTTTGGCTGCATGAATGACTTTGACTGAACACTCATATTTTTTACACATTCTGACTAACTTGCAGGACAAAATCTAGGTGGTGAAGTGAAAAACTTGGTTGTCAATGGTAGAGATGAAAATGCCACAATAATCAATATGAATTCCATACTTATTATAAATCTCCCTTGCACTTAAATATTTTTCTAGAATCACATCACCTACATCCTCTCCTACCCTCTCTAAACATGAAACTATGTGCACAGTGTCTAGGTCTATAGGGTAAGGTTGATTCAACCATAAAAGTCCACAATGGATTCTACTAGAAATAAATATGGCATAGAGGGAAATAATATGGGTGTGACTAAATGTGGAACATATAACAACATCAAAATATTATTTGTACACTGCCATGTATATTCCACTGGAACAATTTGTCACAATAATTCTTACAAAATTCTACAATCTATTATTCTACAATGATTTATTTAAGGTTACTATCTTAATGCATAGAAATTCTAGAATAACTGAAACTAAAATGAAATAAGCTAAGAAAATAACACACCATCCACACAATTAACATAAGATGTACCTTGGGAAAACCCAATATGGGAAAAACCCAGCTAAAAGGTTAGGCCTATGCTCTTCCCTTCTTTCTTTAGTTATGAAATGAAAATACCAAGAAAGGGGCACTCATTATGGAGTTTTCATGGAGATTGTGGCCAATATGGTTGCTACAAGATATACTTCTTCCTTTGTTCTACTTCAATATCCCAGTCTTAGATTCTCTAATAAACTATGGGACAATAAACAACACAATAAGATTGGAACCCTTTACTATACTAGAGACCCAATATTTAACATGGCCTAATAGTCATCTAAGGTTAGGTTGGGGTTTTCGCATGTCTCAAACCCCAATTATTGTTACAATTTTGGACCCTTTAGAATATTCTTGAAATTACACATGTGACTAGCTCCACAGGTGTGGGTAATGTGAGTTAAAATTGGCATCCACTTAGTGTCATGGTGGTCAATAGAATATGTCAACTTGCGAAAGGAATCATTTATGCATATGGACTTTGATTGAGGTGATCTTCATATTTTTGGAAATATATTGACGTGTAGTACAACATTGAGAGGTTAAAAATTTGTTTGCAAAGTTTTGACCCCAAAAAATACTATTTAAATCCTCCAACGACATATGAAGGTTTTGGACACTAAATCACTAAAGTCAGACTTGCTCCTGCAATGGGCCTTGGAACTCAAGTTTTTCCACCTAGAAAGCACCAAAATAAATGAAAAATTATATAATTATCCATTCTAGATACAAAATACTTGATTGAAACATTTTCTTAGCCCAGGGTTTCCTAGATATATATTTAAAACCATCACGAAGTGTCTTCATGTATGCATACTGAATAAACTAGTGCTCTATGAACTGATCAACATTCTAAAGATTAAAATATACAAAACTAATAATTTGAACCTTACCCAACAATGGTTGGTTAATTTGAATGTCTCATTCACCTCTATGACTGGATTGTTTGCTTCTTTATAGGATTTTTGCTTCAATTTGGATTTTAGCTTAGATGTAGATGCCATTCTTCTCTATCAAAATTTTGGTATTTTCTCTATCATAAGAATACTCACCACCGGTATACACCTACCAAAAACCATAATGATTCTAGAGTCTTGAACTTCTGATGGTTCAACTATGTCCCTTTGCATTCTTATTATAGTGGTTATCACAAGGATCTTCCATTAAATTCATTTTCTATTTCTCTAGTTGTTTTCCACAAAAA
>ML822043.1:0-37719 GCA_009831015.1 Picea engelmannii | reverse complement strand
AATGTACTATAACCAACACACTTGGTATTACTTAATTTGTATATTTTATTAAGAAGTTATGACATTAATAGCCGAAACACCTATTTTAGACTAGTTTCATGACTAGCCACAAACCCTATTTTCCATGGAGTGTAACTCCAAAAATACAATGACCCACAAGATGAAATTGGTACCACATCTAATTGGATATGTTATCTAAATGTTCTATCAATTGCATGGTTTGAATCATTATAGAAAAAAATTTATTGCGAAAATGGTGAGATGACCTGTAAATAACATACCTTAGAAGGCATCATCAAAAGAATTTTTTCTCCCTTGAATTTCATCCTTCTTTACTTCACCTTCTCTCTGAAATTTGGCTTAGATATCCTTCGGTTACCTAAGTCACCTGTATATATTCAATATTCTCAAGTGTAATTTAAAATGAAAGAGCCTTGCCTCTTATTTATACTTTCATGTAGTTTCCTCAAGGGGTTAACTTTTAACCATCTTAACCCACTTTCCTTATTTTAGGGTTAACAAACTTCTAACCACTTGTCCAATTAGTAATTTATCCATTAAATTTATTTTGTATCCACTTTGACTTATAGTACACTCATCACTTCACTTTACCTCAAGGGGTTACCTTCTAACCATCTTAAATCACTTTCCTTATTTTAGGGTTAACCCACTTCTAACCACTTGTCAACTTAGTAATTTCTCCATTAACTTTATTATTTAAATAATTTCTTTTGTATTCACTTTGAATTATAGTACACTCATCACTTCACTTTATTATTTACCTTCTAAAAATATCTTAAACCACTTTCACTACTTCGACCTTTTGGGGCTTCTAGATGACTCATGAGGGTTCTCCAACTTCACATGACCATAACTCTCTAACTGTGAGGAGCTATGTGACATTCTAGATACCAATGGAAATGGAATGACATGTATTATCAATATAGAATAGTATTACCTAAAAATATATCAAAACTCATACAGTTATCCATCAAACAAACTTGGGTCCATTACCCAAACCTGGGTTCTCCAACTTCCTTCAAGGGTTGACATGAATGACAACCAACCTTAAACAACAATCTCCCCCTTTGGCATTGATGGAAATACTTTGATGAAATAATGAAATCATGTCATGCAATACTGAATTTATATCCCTCATGCTCCCCTTGGAACCATGCCTCTGTCCTCTACATCTGATAAATCTCTCCCCCTTTGTCATCACTAACAAATGTATCTTTCCATCCAGGGTTTCTCCCCCTAATTGAACTTTCCTCTTTATGGTGCTTCCTCGTGTACATATAAGATATATAAGATAAGCATTCAAAAGCATTCATTTTGGAGTAGAAATAACTCTGAGTCTCTGATAAAGATACTTAAAGGCTTCCCATGGAAGCAGTTTTGTAAATATGTTTTCCACTTGTTCTTTTGTGCCCACATACTCAACTCTGATGTTATTTTCTGCAACCTGTTCCCATAGAAAGTGATACTTTATTGGAATTTGATTCGTATTAGAGTGCATCAACGGGTTATTTGAGATATTGATGGCACTTGTATTACCACAATAGATTGGAATGGGCTCATCATACTCAGCCTGTATATTTGTTAGAGTTTGATTCATCCAAAGAACCTTTGTACAACATGTTGTTGCTGAAATATACGTTGCCTTGACTGTAGATAAAGATACCAATGATTTCCATGATACTAAACACTCACCCAAGTAGAAAGTTGCTCCACTAGTGCTTTGTCGTTCATCAATAAAACCTGCCCAATCTGCATCTGTGTAGGAAATAAGTGATAGATCCTTTCCTTTTGGATACCATAATCCAAACTCTTATGTTCCTTTGAGATATCTTAAAATCCTCTTCATTGCTAATACATGTGATTCCTTTGATTCTTCTTGAAATTGTGCCACCTATCCAACTGCCTGTATTACATCTAGTCTCGATGTTGTCACATATAGTAGGCTACCAATCATTAATCTGTATTGTCTCCAGGGATGATTTTAGGGGATAAATTTTGCTCATGGGCTAATTTTCCATGGTTTTCCCAAAAAAGAGATTCTCTATTTTAAATACAATTCTCCCAAATTCTATAGGATAAAATTATTTTACCTTAAAAATCACCAAAATTTTATAAAAACTACATAAAATCCTTAGAAATTTCAATATTTTTACAAAAATATCGCCAAACATTTATAGTTGGCATATGAAGGATTAGTAAGATTCGCCAAGGTTTCTACATTTTAAAATAAATTTCCATCCTTAAAATCATCCATGATTGTCTCTAATCCGTAGAATTTGAATCATGATCTTTTCTCAACTTGCAACTGGTTTGCATGGGAGTGATAACTAGTTTGCAATCTTCCATTTTTAACCTCTTTAGCATTTCTCTGATATACTTGGTTTGAGAAATAAAAATTCCTTGGGTTCTTTGACATATCCTAAGTTCCATAAAGAAGGATATTTCTCCAAGTAATGACATTTCAAATTCATTCTGCATATCCTTTGCAAAGTTTTGACTTAACCTGTCATGATCACTACCAAAAATAATATCATCAACATAAACTTCAATTAATAAAATACTATCTTGAATTTACTTGATGTATAGGTTGTTGTCTGCACTTCCTTTTCTGAACCCTTTTTGTTGTAGATATTTATCTAGTCTAGAGTACTATGATCTAGGATCATGTTTTAGACCATACAAGGACTTCTTTAATTTACACACATAATCTGTGTTCTATGACAACTGAAATCCTTTTGGTTGTTCAATGTAGACTTCTTCTTCAAGTTCCCCATTCAGAAAAGATGATTTTACAACCATCTAATACACTTTAATATTTTTGGAGCATGCATAAGCTAAAGGAAATCAAATTGCTTCCATTTTGGGAATGGGGAAAATGTCTCTTCGAAGTCGATTCCTTCAACCTGTGCATGTCCCTTACATACCAATCTAACTTTGTTCCTTGTAACTTGTCCTGTATACCCACTTTGTGACAATCACATTCTTATCCTTTGTTCTTGGAACCAATTCCCAAGTGTCATTTTTCTCTATTTGATCCAATTCTTCATCCATGGTCTTATTCCAAAATTCATCCTTGTTGGCCTCTTAAAAACAGGTTGTTTCAATCGTAGATGAGAGTGCTAGGTGTGTTTGTTTTGGTGAACAGATTCTTCTTCTAGTCTCAACTCCTACATCTTTGTTTCCGATAATATTATCTGAAGGATGATTCTTCTGTACTCGTCTACTAGGTATCTTTGTAGGCACTTTTTGAACTTGCTCTTATGCTTCTGTCAGATCCTCTTCATCTTCCCCTTCTACTTCTTTTTCATCTTTTGTTTCTTTTTCGTAAAGTTGTTTCATTGATTCATTTTCTTCTTCCTTTAATTCTTGTCTACTTTTTTCATCAATTGTTACATTGATGCTTTCCAAAACTTTTTTCAATCTCAGGTTGTAACACTTGTATTCTTTCCTTGTACTTGAGTAACCAATAAGTACTCATTTTTCCACATGAGAGTCAAACTTTACCATTCTGCCATCTTCTCTTTTGATGTAGCATTTGCTTCCAAAAACTCTGAAGTGCTTCACATTTGCTAGTCTTCCTTTCCATATCTCGTAGGGAGTTTTGTCAGTGTTGTTTCTGAGCATTACTCTGTCTTGAATGTGAACTGTTGTATGTACTACCTATGTCCAAAAAATATCTGTCAATTTGGAATCCATTAGCATTGTTCGAACCATTTCCTCTGTTGTCATGTTATTTCTTTCAACAATTCCATTCTATTGAGGTGTCCTAGCAACCGAGAATTGTATTTTTATTCCATGGTTGTTGTAGTAGTCCATAAATTCATTTTAAGTGAACTCTCCTACATTATCACATCTCAAGCATTTGATTTTTGAATCCATTTCATTTTCAACCATTTCCTGGTAGATCTTGAAGTTTTCAAAACCTTCTGACTTATTCTTGAGAAAGAAAACTGCAGTCATTCTTGAATAATCATCAACTAATAACATAAAGTATTTCTCACCTTTTAAACCCTTTGTTGTAGTTGGTCCAACTAGATCAGTATGCACAATTTCCAGTGGTCTTGTTGTTGAATATTCCTTTGATTTGAACCTAGTCTTTGTTTGCTTTCCTTGTTGACAATGCTTGTATAAAGTGTTGGATGGTTTCGTGATCTAGGGAATTTCTCAGACTGCTTCTCTTTTCTTGAATTTGACAAGTTTATAAAAATGTATGTGACCCATTCTTCTATTCCATAGCCAAATTTACTCTTCCTTTACTAGACAACACTTTTCATTTCCAATTTCACTTAACACATATATGTTGCTTGAAGTTCTCGCAACTGTAGCAATCAATTTTCCTTAACCTTCTTTTCCTATCTCTCACTTTTGTGAATCAAAAGTAACTTTATGACCTTGGTCACACATTTGAATCACACTTAGAAGATTATTTTTCATATCGTCTACTAGTAGAACATTTTCTTCTTTTGTATTCTTGTTCCCAATTCTGACTATGCCTTTTCCAATGATTTTAGTTGAATCATCATTTCCGAAGGAGACTGCTCCATCTCTTTCCTTTCTTAATGTAAAAAACATTTCTCTATCACCTATCATGTGTTTTGAACAACCACTGTCAACATACCAACCATGTTTCTTCTTCTTATGTTGTAGAGTGAGTGTGCATTCTTCATTGTTGTACTGATTATGCTTTCTTATCCATGTCCTTTCCTAAGGTTCCTGTCTCTGATTTTTTTTGTTATGTTGTGGTTCTCTAGGAGTGATTGTCATTCTGCAATATTTGGCCATGTCTCCAAAGTTGTTACACTTATAGCATTCCACTTCAGTTCTTAATGATTCAAACCTGTTGTAACTTCTTCTTCGTATTTCACCAGGCCTTATTGGATAACCCTTTTGTGTATGACATTCAAAGTTGTTTATGTTTTTGTTGTTAGCTCTACAATTCATATATTTATGTCCAAAATTATTACATGAATAACATAAACCATAAAGGATAGTTTGATACCTGAGAGTTGAAGATCTCCTGAAAGGAGGTTCTCTTATGAATCCTTCTTCTTCATGAGACCTATATGTTTCTGTCAGTCATTGAATCTGAAATATGAATCTTCTTAGTGGAGGAGTGTCCCTGTAATTTTCTATGTAGACATTCCTATCCCCTTTGATTGTTTATGCATAGCTTTTTGGGTATGTTTCTTGTTCTGTTGTTTTGGAGCTTGATCCATTTTCTGCCTGATTGTATCCAAGTCTGGACTTGTCATGATTAGGTCTTTGACTCTTGATAATGTCATTCAAAACTTTTGAGTTGTTCTGCATATTTTTCTTTTTAATATTCTTTCTTAATGTGACAATCTCTACTTCCAAATTTTCAATTATATCATCTCTTCCTTCTAGTTGTTCTTTGAGTGCTTCTTCAATTATTTTATATTCTTCAATTTGAACCTTCAAATTTGTGATCATTTGTTCTAATTTCTGAGTGTCTTCTTTCTTGTCTAGCTCCTCTTGTAGCTTCTTGTTTTTCCTCTTTTCTCTTCCGATAACTTCTATGGCACTCAACAATTCCTCTCGGTAGTCAACTTATGCCTCTTAAATTTCTTCTTCGACTTCTTCATATTATTCTTCGACTTCTTCATATTCTTCTACGAAGTCTTATTTATCAGAGTCTTCTAATTCCATGAATAGAACTCTTTTTGTCTCACTATCACTAGCTTTATCTTCATTTGATGATGAGATTTATTCTTTGGTGCATAAGCTTTTCTTGAAAAAATTCTTTGTGGTTCTTTTTCCTTTATATGTTTTTTTTTTTTTGAGTAACCTTCATCATTTCTCTTTTTCTTACGAGGACATTTGTTACCAAAATGACCAATACCATCACAATTAAAAAAAAAAAAATGAATGTTACCTCTATACATGTTGTCGGTTCCCTTGTTCAGACTTTTGAAAAAGTTGGCCACTTCTTCATCATCTTTTGAGATGTCACTATTGTTTCTATGTTATTTTTCTTGTTGCTTTCCCATTTGCTTTGATATTTTGGATGCTTTGAAGGCTGCTTATTTTACATCTGGATTTTCCTGTTCAGTTCTCATTTCATAAGCTATAAAGATTCCATGTAGTTCGTCCATTCTTATTGAGTTTAGATATGCTATTTATTCTAGTGTTGATATCTTAGGGTCAAATTGCATAGGAGGAGATATTAGTACCTTTTGAACAATTACAAATTCTTGAATTTATTCTCCCAATCCCATGATTGCATTTACTATTTCATCGACTCGTAAGAAGTAAGATGCAATATTCTCATCTTCCTTCATCTTTAGTTGTTTGAACTGACCTCTGTAAGTTTGAAGCTTTGCTGTTTTGACTTTTGAATCTCCTTCATAAATATTTTGAAGTTTGTCCCAAATATATTTAGCGGATTTATAATGTGTAACTTCGGTGAATACCATTTCACCAAGACCATTCAGAAGTGCATTTGTGTCTTTGTAATTATTCTGACTGAATTTCATTGCTTTGTCATCTTTTGGAGGAACTGTTGGTACTGTGTATCCATCTACAATTGATTGTCAAATTTCAAATCCCTGTGCCTGTATATATGTCTTCATCCTTATGCTCCAAAATGCATACTTTTGTCCATAAAACTATGGTATTCCATTTTTATACAAGTTGTTTCTCTCCATGATCTACCTTTAAGTGGTTAAAATGATTTCTAAAGGAACCTTCTCTGGTACCAATTGTTGGATTACTGAGATGGGGGTGAATCAGTAATAGAGAAATCTAATCCTTTTTAACCATATAATCCAAGTGTTATATCAATGTAGCATTATCATCCAATAACTACAAAGTAAATAAGCAATGAACAAATGAACAATCATACATATACACAGTACACCAGTGTTTTACGTGGAAACCCAAAGAGGGAGAAAACCACATAATGTTTTTTCTTATATGTCTTGAAGAATTACATTCATTGAAAGTGTTGTTCCAGAGTCTGTACTTAAGGCTTAGAAAGTACAGTGTCTAGGCATCTGAAAGTGAGTAAAGGATTAAAAAAAGGGGAAGTATCAACCTTCAGGAAAGGAAGCTAAGGCTCATTTCCAGGTTGTTGTTGTCTCACTTCCAACTGTTCCTGGATGCTTATATCCCATTCAATTGCGGCCCATGAACGTTCAAGTTCTACCAAGGTGGTGGTTGTTTTAGGTATGGTATCGAAAAGGTTCAAAGTGATATGGGTTTGGTCCGATAAGCCAGCTTCAATATTAGGCTGTTTTGCAACGGGGACAGTCATAGAGGAACAAGAAAATTAAAGGAGAGTTCGAGGTTTTTGATGTTGTATCAATTTGATCGTATAAAAGAGAACTTTTGAATCCGATATTGAGGATAAAGTGCAAACCAAAGGCCTTTTCCCGTAACTAAGTTATCTTTTAAATAAATGGTATGTGAAATGTGAGAAAAACATTAAGCTATCTATAATGCAAGGCTCCTATCAAGGGAGAATCTCACCCTGTAAATAGAAGAAGAAAAAGATAAGAAGAAATTGACGAAGCATAAAGTACGAAGATCTAAAGAGTTCATAGGTCTTGTACTTGCTAATAGTCGATACAGAGGAAAATCTGTAAACGATATAGATGAATAAAAATTGATCACCACAGTAGAGGTTTTACTAAATTGCAGTGAAACGTTCATCAGACATATATATGCGAACTAAAATTAAATATGAAATCACAGAGGAAACAAACTCATAACATAGTCTTGATGGAATCAAGAGTCTTCAAATTGCTTTGTATTAATTTTCAAAAGGAGAGAGTCTCTATTACAATCGACCAAAAAGGTCCAG
Organism: Picea engelmannii; assembly: GCA_009831015.1. Lineage (NCBI taxonomy): Eukaryota > Viridiplantae > Streptophyta > Pinopsida > Pinales > Pinaceae > Picea > Picea engelmannii. The sequence continues at coordinate 29,876 of ML822043.1, read as the reverse complement.
CCTCTTTTCTTTCTTCTAATCTCATATTTATACAAACTTCTACATGCTAGAATCTCAATTGTTCCAGGAGTTTTTTCGGTTACAAGAAGGAGATTTATGTGCTTCAATTATTTTTCTTTGTCCTCTTTTGGGCGGATGGAGAACCTTCCTTTCTTTAAACTTTGGGTTATGAAAATAGAATAGGCAGACACATGTCATTATTTGGTACTCAAAAACTGCCCCTTCACCTGTTGTGTGAAAATGACGCACCTCTCCACTAACTGGGTTATCAACCCAGAAGGTTCCGCTTGGTTGTTTGCCTCGAAGGTGTAAAAATCCTTTTCTAACTGTGGCAACCTTCCTCCTACTTTTCGGTCTCCAGTGGTGATAGAACATAACAGTAATCTTGGATTTATTAGCCACTTATCCACTTGGACTATATCTGTCTGGGTTACCTGCGTTATTTCAGCCTGCTCTCTTTCCTCATCCTTCTTGATGTTGAGCAGGTGCTTGGCTATATCCACCTGGCCCAGTGTCCCAGTGCTGCTTTCACTATCAAGACCCAACAAACTTTCATCTATCACCCCGAGAGTTTCTTCACAAAATTTTCTTACCTCTTTAGCTTGCTCTCTTCTCCCTGATATATTTCATTCCCATGCCTTCAGTAAGATGTTACCTCTGGTCTGCTCTGGGATGGAGAGTTTGGAACTACTGCCCATTTCCTTTTTCATTGTGGCTATAACAGCCTCTTGGAAAACGACCCGATCTTCCCCAACTTATCTTTCTCTCAAGGAGATGTCTTCCATCACTTGATCAATGATTTGGCAGAGGTTTTGAATGGTCTCCACTTTATCAAGTAAATCTTGTTGAGCTGCCGACACTCTTTTTCGAATTTCTATTGCTTGGGATTGGAATATCTCGACATCTATCACCTGAATTTCAACAAAATTTAATTTGGCCTGTAATTTCCCTATCAATTCCTCTTGTTGTCTTATCTGTGATTGGTTGTTCTAGGCTGACTGCTATGTTTGTTCAAGATTATATTTGAGCCATTCAATTTCCTTTTGATCAACTACTCTAGCTTTCTCTATACCTCTATTCACCTGGTCTCTGGCAGCTTCATTTGCCGTAGCCAGCTTAGCCTCCAAAGTTTTGATGAAGTGGTTTTTCTGCTTCAACTATTCTTTTAGGGACTCGAAACAATATTGGTTGGCTGTAGAAAAAGCCCCCAATGTCCCTACTATCTGAGTTGCAAATTCCTCTTTTTTCATGGCTCTCCCATCAGCAAGGATTTTAAATTTTTGGGCTACCGTGCCTGCTTCTTGATAAAGTTCTTGTTTCACAATGGCCTTTCTCTTCTTATCGAAGAAAAATTCATTCGGAGGTAACTCTTCCACAGTTATGGGCGTTAGTTCTTCGCCGAAAATCCATCCTACGTCTGGGATCCCCTTTGTGGACTGTACGGGAGTAACAAAAATGATGGGGCTGTCGATCTGCTTGGATGATTTCTCGGGGGTAACAACCGAGGTTGTCTTGCTTGGAGGGTTGGGGATCTCGGCTTCCTATTTTCGGCCCCCGGTTTGCTTCTTCTTTTCCTGGTGTTCCTCTTGGTTAGGTCCTGAATCTTTGGAGCCCTTGTCTTTCGTTTGTCGTCCATATGCAGTCGGTGGGTTCTTACCCTGTAAGACTGGGGGAAGGCAGCTCCGTCGGTGTTCCTGAAATTTGAAGAAATCAACCATCTCCTTGGGTGATACGGTTTGAATCCGACTTAGGAACTCAGCATAGGATCTTGCCCCTCTAAAGATGTCATCGTGAGGCAAATGCTCATGTTCATACCTTTTTAGGCCATAACTTGCCATGTGATTACCCATGATCCTGTGTGGTTCGTGCTTCTTGAACTCAATGTGGACCAATTTAATATCCTCCAAAGCTTCTGCCTCGGCTTTTGCATGTCCGAAATCTAATAAAGAATATGTATTCAAATGAATGGGGAAGGGCGGCCATACCTTCTTCGAAAATCCTTTAATCTCTTTGTTGATGCCACCAATCACAGCTTGCCTCGCTATTTCATGACAAACCAGCCTATCCGGTATGAATAATGGTAGAGCATAGGGGGGAACAGAGGTGCCGAAAACCCTGATGTATGAAAATTCTGCCTCTACATACCAATCGGCCACATTGCTCAAGTTGGTGGCGATGCTCTCTGAAATCCTAGGCAGTGGGTTGTCGAAGATGGAGACATGCATTGGTACCATTACCCAATTGAAAATTTCGTATATAAATTCTATGGACTTATCTTCCCAAATTTTTGAGTGGTAGACATGGATAGGCTCAGCCTCAAATGGAGTCTAGCTCCATCTCATTAGAGGGAAAGGTGTCATGAAACAAACAACATCCATGATGTAGGCGGACATAAAAAATGAAGCGGCCTTCCCATTCCCCCTCTGCATCTGATATTTGGTAATCCGGCTTGTTAAACTGTCTGACAAAAATTTGGCCCAGTCGAAGGAACAACCTTCAAAGACTGTATGAATGAGAGGCACCCACGGGAGAAAACAATGTGTGGTGTCCTCCTTTCCATACAACCTATAGGTCATCATTGCTATATATTTGAATTGTGGTTCCAAGGAAGAGATTAAATAAAATCTGTTATCGTCTTCCCTGAACTTTGTGGGGTGCGAGACCCAATCCTTGATCAGATCAGACAATTTTCTCTTGAATTTCTCGCATTCTTTCCGCTTAAAACCTTCTAGAAAATCGACATTGTGTGAGAAGTTTGGTGTGGGTGAAAATTGGTACATCACCTACAAATGTTCTGGTTTAAAGGTCCCAATGGTCACCTTCTGCTCGCTGATAATAGTTCTGGTCGGGATATCCACATGATCTAGTGCCCATCGGATCATATCATAATAGGGAAGGAGTCGTGGTCTGGCCGCTATCTTATGCATCTCTTCTTGAACGACGATTTTGTATTTGGTGGCCAAATCATCATTCTCATTATCACTGGAATCATCTGAAAAGTTCACCAATTCGGACTGAAGAACCTCAGAGACGTATGACCAGGTTCTGACAGAATCATGACTTCGGGGTGAAGTATTGGAAATAGTATCTGAGCCTTGCCCTAAATTCTCAACAATCACCTTGGACGCTTTTCGTGGAGCCATGATAGAGGACTCTGACTTAGCTCTCCTGTAGTAAAAATGTGCATACATACAGAAATTAGCCTGGTGAGAAAAACTTTTTTGCGCAAGATAGAAATGAAATTTGAAACAATGAGAGAAAGAACTCTATATCTCGACCATTTAAAACCCTGGCGTCCTTTTGAACAGAACAGTCAAATCATTTTTTGAGAAATATTTAGCGATAAAAACAATATCTTTACCTATCACTTCACATCATTTCAAATAAATGCCATAAATTTTGATGGGTTATGATACAAATTAGCACAAAAAACATTTAAATTTAACCCGTAGATGGTGTGTGTTAATATTTGTATTAATGCACTGATTAATCTGGCTTAGCTTCTTTAATTAGGTTTTCTTTAAACTTTAATCATCCTTTTCGGCGTTCTCCGTATCGAGAGATTTCACTCCTATCCTTCGAGCCCCTAAAACCCGAGATCACAATGACGCGATCTAGTCAAGCAAAAATGTGATCCGGATTAAGTGTTTAATTAATCAGTGTTTAATTAATATCATGATTTCGCGACTCAGGGCTACGAAGGTATAGTTTCTTGGAAGAGTGAATGCCGAGTCGCAAAACCCCGACATTGTTTAACTATGGTTTAAAACGACTTACCCTTGACACTAACCTAGGTGACTTGTAAAACTATCTCGCAACTTTTCCTATCGGAGTTATGATGGTAAGGCTTTTGGGGAGAGCGATCTTCGAGACACGTAATCCCGACAACACTTAACTAAGGTTTAAGGAACTTTACTCTCGGTGCTAACCTAGGTAAGATTTCAATTTTGTTTCGCGACTTCGTGCATCGGGGCTTGGAAACTGTGTGAGTTGTAACTCCCAAAGCACGATATCTCGAGGTACATAAAAGTGAAAAATCTCGTTTAACGGTTAAATGGAAATGGCTTAGGAGTACAACGACCATCACCACTTTGCATATCAGGACTACTAAGATTTTCAATGGGTAAAGGTCATGAAGTAAAAGACAACTTAAAGGCCAACCTTTGATTTTAAGAATTAAATTTAACCCAGTTGAGAAAGGCGACTCCAACATAGGCTCCAACTAGGGATCCCGTCTTCCTGTGAGACAAGAAGAACAGTAGACCACGTGCCTGTATTGGGTAAATGGAGTCATTGGTTTTATTTCTACAAAACTTGCTTAAGGAAAGGGGATACAGAGGGAAGAAGAGATTTCGTCTTTTACTTCTGAAAAGATTTTCAACACTCAATTGCATTTCAAACTCAGTTGCAGCCCCTTTCATGACTTTCTCTTTCTCGTTATTGAATTCAGGTCTGCCTTAAGACAATCAAAATTGTCCTAGGAAATCCAACAGATCTTGTGGCTTTTGTCTTGCATCAAATGAAGTAAATTACATGTTTTTTAATTGGGGAGCCCTGTCCAAACTTGGGGTGCAAATCGGGTTTTGAGAAAGTTGATTACCAGAGTAGAGTGAGATTCACGTATGATAGCCTTATAGACATCTCAGATATTGCTTCACTACCAGCGAGCCTGTTCAGTACCCCGGTGAAGTTATCTGGCCCTTTTTACTGAATTTCCTTTCACCACTTTGAAATATATTTATGCATTTAAATGTTGAGACGAGGGCAATCATTTTTGAATTTCCTTTCATCGTCTCTTTGGACTAGATGGGGGAAATCAAATATGAGTTTCCTTTCACCATTTGTCTTATAATTTAATTTATAGAACACGAAGTGGGGGCAATCAGTTTGTATGAGGGATGATATCTGTGTAATATTTGTAGTGGAGGTCTGTCAACTTGCTTTGATTACTCAGTACCAACCTTCCCTTAACCTTCAAAACACCTTAGCCCACAGGGAAAAAGGGAAAGATTACTTCCAGGGGCCTTCCTTCGAGCAAGCCTCAATCCTTCGAAAACTGTTAAAAAACCTAGAAGAGTCAGGATCAACCTACGCATAACTTTGTTTAGTAAGAGACTGAGGAGTTGTGAAGACTGGCTTACTTTCTAAAATCTGCTTTACAACTTCCAAAGCTAAAACGTACTCTCTTCCCCCTATGTATGGAACCCGAAAAGATGCTTGGTTTTTTAAGAAGGTAATTCTGCGGATAGAAAAAAGGTGACAGAGAGAGATCTGGGATTCGAAACACAGGGATCATGGATTAAAACCAACTTTGGGACCCTTTTCCCAAGGCGCTTTACTTTCTCTGCTTACCTTAATTACCTCCTATCTTTATCTAGGTGAAATTCTTAGGACCCAGAGTAAGGAGTCACTCTTTTGATAACCAGTCAAGTGAAAACATCATAATTATGAGACCGTCACGGCCCTTTAGAGACCTTTGTTAAAAGAAAAAAAAAACTCTCAGGAATTCGTACCTTTGCCTTACCATTTCATTTTCTTTTAAAATAACGAAAAACTTTTTCTATCACCTATTTTCGGCGAATTTAGTCTCCGATATATGACTTTCTATTTTCTCCTTTCGCTCATGTGGGCTATAAGCCAGAATCCTGTAAACATGAAGAGTGCTTTTTAAAAGAGCTGAATGCATTGAAAGTTTCATATCTCTACTTCTACAAAAATCATTGTCCTATTTAATTAGAGGTGAAAGTAAACTTATCCAAAAGAAATTATGAAATAGAAATAAAACACAAACCGGTATATACAATGGAAATTTCTGGGAACCAATTATTGCATATAGTTTTTTAAATAATGCCCATTAACAGGGGTGTTGAGGATTTTACCGTCCAGATTTTCTAATAGAAACAATTTTTTTCCCTCGGGAGCTGCGACTTTGAACATTCCATACTAGATATGATCAAATTTACCATGTTTTGTCGAGTCTTCCTTCCTAGCATCCCATTTCAAAACCAAATCGTCGGGGATAAACTCTCTGTCTTTGGCCTTACAATTGAATAATGTTTTCACGTCATCTTGATACTTCTGCAACCTTTCGTCCACTTCGACCCTGTGTTGTTGTACTTCAATCAACTGGTTTATCCTTCTTGTGACATGATTTGGTTCTTCTTTCTCATCTTGCCAAAGTTTCATTACGGGAAGCGTCAGGTTTATGGGTAATACCACATCGGTCCCATACAACATTTGTAAAGGAGAAGTCCCAATATATTTTTTCATGCCTATCTGATTCGCCCATAAAGCGTATTTCAAATGCAGATGCCAAGATTTTTTGTTCTCATTCAATACCTTCTTAATTACATTGATCATACTCTTGTTTGAAGACTTGGATAGTCCATTTCCTTGGGGGTAATATGACGTGGAATGACCGAGCATGATATTTTATTTTTGGCAAAAACTAATCATAGCCATAGATTTAAAATCCTGGGCGTTATCTGTGACTATCTTTCAGGGGCAACCGAATCTAGACAGAATGTTCTCTTCTAGGAAATCTATTACCACCGAATCAGTTGCCCTTTTGGTTGGAATAGCCTCCACCCATTTAGTGAAGTAATCTATGGTAGTCAGGATCCATTTGTGTTGAGCGCTATAATGGGGGTTAATTTCACCTATAAAATCTAGTCCCCATTGTTGAAAAGAGGCTTTTGTCTTGACCAGAACCAATGGTAGCACTGGGAGTTTATGCTTGCCTGTGAACAATTGGAAAGGGTTGCAGGTTCTGACTTTGGCATTGACGTCTAAGAAAAGTTTTGGCCAATAATACCCTTCCCTCAGGATTTTATAAGTTGTCGCCCTCCAAGCGTGATGTCCCCCGCACACTCCTTCATGAAATTTACTTATGACCTTCTTTGTTTCTGATTCAACCAAACAAACCAACAGGAAGCCAAGTGGGTCCTTCCAATACAATTGACTTTTAGATATATAGTACTTGACCGCATGCAGTTTTAGCATCCTGGCTTTGGATGGGGATAAATCACTCAGGCATTTCAAGGTCAGCAGGTAGGACACTTTGTTTTTGTACCAATCAGATGATGCAAACTTCTCTTTGATTCTAATTGCACTTGTTTTCTCATCGAGCTCATTCATGTCCACACTCTCCTCACATTCCTGTATGCTATTTATACCGAGGGCTTTGAAATTTGATTCATCTAAGAGCTTAGCCAAGCCTTGACCCTTTACTAGTCTCGTTGATTTTATCTCCAGATCAAATTCTTGAATTTTAGCAAGCCAACATCCCCTTTTGCCATCACTGTCGGACTGAACCAATATGTCTTTTACGGAGCTGGTGGTATGTACGTGATTACCTTGGAATGAAACACGTAAGTTCTGAAAGCCTTTAACACCTTCACCATAACATATGCTTTTTTTCCATTATATCATATCTGATTTCAGCATCTCTGAGAATTTTTCTAAAAAAGGATATCGGTTGCTCGAAACCTTCTTCATTTTTTTGGAGTACCACGGAAAGTGTATGTTCGGAGGCGAACAAGAAAATAAGAAAATCCTTTAGATAATCAGGGCTTGCCAGTACAGGTGCCTTGCTTATAACCTTCTTGATGCGTGCAAACGATGCTTTGGATTCTGCTGTCCATTTCACTTCGTTGCTCTTCTTTAGCATATCTATGATCAATTTCACAATTTCAACAAATTTTGGGATAAATATCCTCAAAAAAAATATTTTTCCTAAGAATGATTGAATTTATTTTACATTTCTAGGAATATTTATAGTGTCTATAGCTTCAACCCTGCTAGGATAAATTTTAATTCCATCTCGAGACAGAATATGGCCCAAGAGTTTACCTTCTTGCATGGAAAAGTGAGACTTTTTGGGGTTTAAAGACAAACCAAACCTGCAGCATTTTTCAAATGTCTGCTTGAGATGTATTAAATGATCTTCGTCAGATTTAGAAAAAATGGTTAGATCATTGAGATAGATAACTACGAACTTGTCTCTTTCACCGATGAAAGAGATATCCATAGCACGTTGGAAGGTGGCACCTGCATTCATTAGACCAAAAGGCATCTTATCATACATGAATGTACCCCAAGGGGTAGTGAAGGCTATTTTTTCTTTATCATGTTCATTTACGAAAATTTGATTGTACCCGGAGAACCCATCGATCATCGACATCCTATTTGCCCCAACTAATTTTTATAATACGTGATCTATTTTGGGTAGAGGGTAGTTGTCTTTGAGGGAGGACTTATTTAGATTTCTAAAATCAACACACAGTCTAATCTCCCTGCTCTTCTTTCTAACCGGGACCAGGTTTTCTACCCAATCAAAGTATCTTAGTGGTACTATTATTTTTGCGTCCAAGATATTTTTAACTTCCCTTTCGACTACGGGAAATAATATCGGATTGATTTGTCTAAGTTTTTGTCTAAAGGGTTTGACACCAGGCTTCAGGGGTATCTTGTGTTCGATCACAGTGGTGTCGTAGGTTCTCAATTCTTCGTAAGACCAAGCGAAAACATCTTTATACCGCGTGAGTAAGTCTTTATACTTTCTTTTTACCTCAGGAGAAAGGTACTTTGATATTTTTACCATCTTAGGCTCCTCTTTGGTCCCTACGTCGTAGTCTTCAACCTCTTCTGGTTGGGGTTACAGAGTGGATTTTAAGGGCATATCATTTTGATCGAACAGTCTCTCCAGGGGGATTAATCCCTTTGGAATCTAATTGTTCTTTAAAAACAACATGCGATGGTTAGCAATTTTTTCTCGAAACTCATGAGGCTCGTCTCCCTCTTGCATAATCCAGGTATGGTCATTTTGGTCCTCCTGGTCAATGTGGGTTTCGGAGAAATCAACTACCATTTCCAAGAACTTTCTGATCGGTTCTTCATCCTCGAAAACTTGCCAGTGTTGTATGTTGTTTGGTATGGATGGTCTGTGACTTACCTCTATGTGGTACTTTAATTTGAAAGAGGTGGGGGGTACGAAAGTTGAAGCCGCTTTGGCCAGTGAATCAGCTTGCTGGTTTTCGGCCCATGGGATGAAATGAAACTTTACCGATGAAAATAAATTTTCCATAAGATCCCAGGATCCATTTCTATAAGATCTGAATCTTGGGTGTTTGGCCTGGTATTGCCTATTTATCTGTTTCACTATCAACTTTGCATCTCCATAAAATTCTAGTTTCTTTATGTTCAACTTCCTGGCAACTTCCAACCTCAAGACTAAGACTTCATACTCACATACATTATTGGTGTAGTCTATATCCCACTGAAGCCTATAAGAGAAAGGGATAACAAACTCATTTTTAGGTGCCACAAAAAGTACTCCTACACTCGCTCCTTCACATGATAGGGCACCGTCAAAAAAAAAATTCCAAATCCCAGTGGTATGCCTATTTTCACATGTTTTTCCTGATTCATTATTTTCTAAGTAATTCTCTTCTGCACAGTTTTTTACATCATCATCAAAAGTCAGAATACAATTTCCTAGATCTTGATTGGCAATATAAACAAGATAATTGTTAGGATTCTAAGGGTCGCTCACTGTGTAGGCTAGCCTTGTTTCCCTGTATAACCGAGTAAGTTGTCCACCAAACACAAGAATCGTGGCGTAGGTCATGTCTAGTTGAAGAGACCCACCAAGTTTGGCTCCCCATGACCTAGACAGTTGTAAGACATACTTCTGGGGTATATCAACAATAACTACATCCATCAGGACGCTTTTCACCGGGACTTGTGCAAGAGTGACTACTAAATCTTTTATCATACCCATGCACTTAACTCTTCTTGAATCGAAAGAGTAGAGATCCCCATAAGGCCTGGTGATTTCGAGGCCTAGTATATCCATAATAGTTTGGGGCATCACATTATGTGAGGCCCCAGAGTCTAGCATGCAATTATGCAGTAGTCGATCATGCACATTCAAGGTGATATAGAAGGGAGCGACGGTGTCTTTGGCACCCTCGAAATATGGACCAAAAGTGAAATTGGGCTTATCATATTCCAAGTTTATCACGTCAGAGTGAATTTCTAGCACCAAAAAACATATTGCTTTGGTCATGTTCTTTCGATATACAAGATTCTTCGCTAATTCCACCAGAGGGATTGGTATTTTTATCTTATTTATCTCATTTTTTAGGCTGAACCCTCCACTAACTTTGTCTGTTTCTTTGGTTGAAACCCCGAACTCCTTCTTTTCTAATTTATTTGTTTGTGTTGATTTATCACCCGTGATTTTATCTACCAGTATATGTGTTTCAGCTGTCTTGGTTTCCTTTGTTTGGGTCTCAACCTTCTTTACTTTGGGATCTAGCGAGTCTGCCCCTTTCATTTTTCTATTAGGTGTCTTAGTCTCTTTTGGGGCGGGCTTGTATACTTCACCTCTAGGGAGAATTTTATTGGGTGCAGGTTTGTTTTTAGACCTCAGGTTATACCTCGGTTGGACCTCAGCCATTATAGAATCAATTATTTCTTGATAGACAAAAACATCGGTGTTGTTTATGTCCTCATCTTTATTTGAAAGTTGTTGAGTGTTCAAGGACTTCTCGTAATATTCTTTAGTTAAGTAAGGTTGTGTGCATTTTTCACCCAAATTTGTCACATCTTCATCCAAATCTTTGAAATCTTGCAGGTCATTTCCTCCTATAAAATTTTCATTTTTTAAAGGGGTTTGAATTTTCTGGTCTTCATTTTTAATCTACCTTTGTTGATTTTGAGGATTGGGGTTTCTTCTGAATTCCCTCTTAACGAAAAGATCAGCCTTGGATTGATCTAGCTCCATTCTAGAAATCTTATTCGATAACTCCTTAATTATCCTAGCCATATCATCCATTTTGTCGTCTGTGGATCTACTGGACCCTGAGGGTCCCGCTTGTTCCCTAAAACATTTGTTTTCTCAGTTTCCTGTTTCTACCTTGGTTTTCAACTTGCCAGAAGCCATCATATTAGATTCGATTTCCATGACATCATATTGCATTCGGGTTAGGGTAGCCCCCCTCCTTTCTCTCAAAAGAAGTGTGAAATCGGGTTCGAAGGCTCCCGCAAAGGTTACCTTGGCTGTAGGTTGGGATGGTTTAACTTCGACTGAGATATTATTATATAACTTGTTAAATCTTTGAATGAATTCCATAACAGTTTCCAAAGTCTTTTTCTTTAAAGAGCCAAACTCTGTCAAATAATACAAATGGTCTTTCCTTTCGCCCCATTGTCTAAGAAAGGAGTCTTCTAGGGCATCATAGGATAATATTGATCATGTGGGTAGACTTTGAAACCAGGTTCATACATGTCCTTCGAAAGTCTGAACAAACAACCTTGAATATACGTCTTCGTGTTCGAGACCTAGAATATCGGTAAACTGATCAAAGAAGTTTATATGTTCGGCTACGGTCAAGTCCCCTTCCCCTGTAAATTTAGGTAAGTTTTTTATGTAATTTTTAGGAAGGTCATGGAGAGGGACGGGCAGGACCAAAGCCGCATATCTCGAAGCTACTTTAGTGAAAAATCTGGGAGGTGGGGGAGGCCCTTGGCCCCCCGCTCCTCCTCCTAAAACCCCTGCACCTCCTCCTCCGATGACCACCATCGGTACTACCAGATAGGGAAAAGGTGTGTTATATAGAGGATTCTAGAAGAAAAAAGAGAATTTCTAGCTTCTTCGAGAGACGAGAAAAGAAAAGATGGGTGAAAAGAGATGCGAGGACTTGGCTCCTCGGATTTGCAAGAGATGTAATTAGGGGAACCCGTGGGTGTAGAATCTGAGTATATGGTATACTCTTCGAGACTTGGTGAGGTCTTGAAATCTAACTGAAGAGTCGGTGGGATATCAATCTCTGATAAATTCATTGTGGGGTTTTTACCTTTTTGTATGCCAGAGGTTTTCGGATGGATTTCACTTTTAACCTCGGAGAGAGTTAAACTTGGGTTGATGGTTTCAGGGAGGGGATTGTGAGAAGTTGAAGGTTCAAATGAACTCTTGTTATTGGGTTGTGGGTACTTAAGCTGGTAGACTGCAGTGGTTGGCTTAAGGGAACCTCTAGTTTTCAGTATTTTTTTGGGATTGGAAACGGGCGTGGTCTGTTTACCCTTTGGGTTTTGTCTGGTGTTCCTTCGACCGGATGCCATCTTATTTAAACATGGAGTCTCCAAGTGAAAGACAATAAAATCCTTTAGAAGGTGTTTTCTCTTTGTTCACTATCAAAGGGTGAAACTTGCAAAATTGTCGTTCTTCCTAGGGAAAAGGTTTCGTAACTTCGTCCCCGGAAACGACGCCAGAAAGATGTTGTTCCAGAGTCTGTACTTAAGTTTTAGAAAGTACAGTGTCTAAGCATCCAAAAGTGAGTAAAGGATAAAAAAAAAGGGGGGAAGTATCAACCTTCGGGAAAGGAAGCTAAGGCTGATTTCCAAGTTGTCGTTGTCTTGCTTCCAACTGTTCATGGATGCTTATATCCTGTTCAATTGTGGCCCATGAACATTCAAGTTCTACCCAGGTGGTGTTTTTTTTAAGTATGGTATTGAAAAGCTTCAAAGTGATATGGGTTTGGTCCGACAAGTTGGGTTCAATATTAGGTTGTCTTACAACGGGGATAGTCATAGAGGAACGGGAAAATTAAAAAGAGAGTTTGAGGTTTTTGATGCTGTATCAATTTGATCGTATAAAAGAGAACTTTTGAATATGATATTGAGGATAAAGTGAAAACCAAAGGCCTTTTCCCGTAACTGAGTTATTTTTTAAATAAATGGTGTGTGAAATGTGAGAAAAACATTAAGTTGTCTATAATGCGAGGCTCCTATCAAGGGAGAATCTCACCCTGTAAACAGAAGAAGAAAAAGATAAGAAGAAATATGACGAAGCATAAAGTACGAAGATCTAAAGAGTTCACAGGTCTTGTACCTACTAATAGCCGATACAGAGGAAAAGATGTAAACGATATAGATGACTAAAAATTGATAACCACAGTAGAGGTTTTACTAAATCGCAGTGAAACATTCATCAGACATATATATGCGAACTGAAATTAAATATGAAATCACAGAGGAAACAAGCTCATAACACAGTCTTAATGGAATCAGGAGTCTTCAGATTCCTTTGTATTAATTTTCAAAAGGAGAGAGTCTCTATTACAATCGACCAAAAAGGTTTAGCCTCTTTTCTTTCTTCTAATCTCATATTTATACAAACTTCTACATGCTAGAATCTCAATCGTTCCAGTAGTTTTTTCAGTTGCAAGAAGGAGATTTATGCGTTTCAATTCTTTGTCTTTGTCCTCTTTCGAAAGGATGGGGCACCTTCCTTTCTTTAAACTTTGGGTTCTAAAAATAGAATAGGCAGACACATGTCATTATTTAGTACCCGAAAACTGCCCCTTCGCCTGCTGTGTGAAAATGACTCACCTCTCCACCAACTGGGTTATCAACCTGGAAGGTTCCGCTTGGATGTTTGCCTCGAAGGTGTAACAATCCTTCACTAACTGTGGCAACCTTCTTCCTACTTGTTGGTCTCCAGTGGTGATAGAACATAACAGTACACTTGTCTTTATTAGCCACTTATCTACTAGGACTATATATGTCTGGGTTACCTGCATTATTTCAGCCTGCTCTCTTTCCTCATTCTCCTTGATGCTGAGCAAGTGCTTGGCTATATCCACCTAGCCCAGTGTCCAGGTGTTGCTTTCACTATCAAGACCCAACAAAATTTCATCTATCACCCTGAGAGTTTCTTCACAAAAGTTTTGTACCTCTTTAGCTCGCTCTCTACTCTCTGATATATTTCATTCCCATACCTTCAGTAAGATGTTACCTCTAGTCTGCTCTGGGATGGAGAGCTTGGATCTACTGCCCATTTCCTTTTTCATCGTGGCTATAATAGCCTCTTGGAAAATGACCCGAGCTGCCCCAGCTTCTCTTTCTCTCAAGGAGATGTCTTCCAGCACTTGATCAATGATTTGGCAGAGGTTTTGAATGGTCTCCACTTTATCAAGTAAATCTCACTGAGTTGCTGACACTCTTTTTCGAATTTCTATGGCTTGGGATTGGAATATCCTGACATCTATCACCTGACTTTTGGAAAAATTTAATTTGTCCTGTAATTGCCCTATCAATTCCTCTTGTTGGATTATCTGTGATTGGTTGGTTTGGGCTGCCTACTGTGTTTGTTCAAGATCAGATTCAATCCATTCGATTTCCTTTTGATCAGCTGCTCTAGCTTGCTCTATACCAATGTTCACCTGATCTCTGGAAGCTGCCTCTGTTGTAGCTAGCTTAGCCTCCAAAGTTTTGATCAAGCGGTTTTTCCGCTTCAACTGTTCTTTTAGGGACTCGACAGAATATTGGTTGACTGTAGAAAAATCCCCCAATGTCCTTGCTATCTGAGCTGCAAATTCCTCTTTTTTCATGGCTTTCCCATCAGAAAGGATTTTAAACTTCTTGGCTACTGTGCCTGCTTCTTGATAAAGTTCTTGTTTCACAACAACCTTTCTCTTCTTATCGAAGAAAACTTCATTCGGAGGCAACTCTTCCACAGTTATGGGCATTAGTTCTTCACTGAAAATCCATCCTATGTCTAGGATCCCCTTTGTGGACTGTAGAGGAGTAACATAAACGATGGGGCTGTTGATCTTCTTGGATGATTTGTCCAGGGTAACAACTGAGGTTGTCTTGCTTGGAGGGTTGGGGATCTCGGCTTCCTATTTCAGTCCCCCAGTTTGCTTCTTCTTTTCCTGGTGTTCCTCTTGGTCAGGTCCTGAATCTTTGGAGCCCTTGGCTTCTGTTTGTTGTACATCTATAGTCCACGGGTTCTTACCCTGTAAGACTGGGGGAAGGTAGCTCCACCAGTATTCCTGAAATTTGAAGAAATCAACCATCTCCTTGAGTGATACAGTTTGAATCCGACTTAGGACCTCGGCATAGGATCTCACCCCTCGAAAGATGTCGTCATGAGTTGAATGCTCATGTTCATACCTTTTAAGGCCACAACTCGCCATGTGATTACCCACAACCCTGTGTGGGTCGTGCTTCTTGAACTCAATGTGGACCAATTTAATATCCTCCAAAGTCGTTGCCTCATCTTTTGTGTGTCCGAAATCTAATAAAGAATATGTATTCAAATGAACGGGGAAGGGCATCCATACCTTCTTCTAAAATCCTTTAAGCTCTTTGCTGATGCCACCAATCATAGTTTCCCTAGCAATTTCACGACAAACCATCTTATCCATTATGAATAATGGTAGAGCATAGGGGGGAACAGAGGTACCAAAAACCCATGTATGAAAATTCCGCCTCTACGTACCAGTGGGCCACGTTGCTTAAGTTGGTGGGGATGTTATCTAAAATCATGGGCGATGGGTTGCCGAAGATGGAGATATGCATTGGTACCATTACCTAATTGAAAATTTTGTATATAAATTATGTGGCCTTATCTTCCCAAAGTTTTGAGTGGTAGACATGGATAGGCTCAGCCTCAAATGGAGTCCAGCTCTAGCTCATTAGAGGGAAATGTGTCATGAAACAAACAACATCCATGATGTAGGCGGACATAAAAAATGAAGCGGCCTTCCCATTCGCCCTCTGCATCCGATATTCGGTAATTCGGCTTGTTAAACTGTTTGACAACAATTTGGCCTAGTTGAAGGAACAACCTTCAGTGACTGTATGAATGGGAGGCACCCATGGAAAAAAACAATGTGTGGTATCCTCCTTCCTATACAACCTATAGGTCATCATTGCTATATATTTTAATTGTAGTTCCAAGGAAGAGATTGAATAAACTCCATTACCGTCTTCCCTAAACTTTGTGGGGTGCGAGACCCAATCCTTGATTAGATCAGACAAGTTTCTGCCGAATTTCTCGTATTCTTTCCGCTTAAAACCTTCCAGAAACTCGGCATTGTGTGAGAAGTTTGGTGTGGGTGACAATTGGTACATCACCTGCAAATGTTCTAGTCTAAAGGTCCCAATGGTCACCTTCTGCTCGCTGATAATAGTTCTGGTCGGGATATCCACATGATCTAGTGCCCATTGAATCATATCATAATAGGGAAGGAGTCGTGGCCTAGATGCTATCTTATGCATCTCTGCTTGAAGGATGATTTTGTATTTGGTGGCCAAATTTTCCTTCTCATTATCGTTGGAATCATATGAACAGTTCACCAATTCAGACTGAAGAACCTCAGAGACGTATGACCAGATTCTAACAGAATCAATACTTCGGGGTGAAGTATCGAAAACAATATCTGAGCCTTGCCCTGAATTCTCAAAAATCGCCTTGGATGCTTTTCGTGGAGCCATGATAGAGGAATCTGGCTTAGCTCTCCTATAGTAAAAATGTGTATACTTACAAAAATTAGCTTGGTGAGAAAAGCTTCTTTGCGCAAGATAGAAATGAAATTTGAAACAATGAGAGAAAGAACTCTATATCTCAACCATTTAAAACCCCAACGTCCTTATGAACAGAATGGTCAAATCATTTTTTGAGAAATATTTAGCAATAAAAACAATATCTTTACCTATCACTTCACCTCATTTCAAATAAATGCCATAAATTTTGACAGGTCATGACACAAATTAGCACAAAAAACATTTAAATTTAACCCGTAGATGGTGGGTGTTAATATTTGTATTATTACACTGATTAATCTGGCTTAGATTCTTTAATTGGGTTTTCTTTAAAATTTAATCATCCTTTTCGGTATTCACTGTATCAGGAGATTTCACTCCTATCCTTCGAGCCCCTAAAACCTGAGATCGCGATGACGCGATCTAGTTAAGAAAAAACGTGATCTGGATTAAGTGTTTAATTAATCAATGTTTAATTATTATCGTGATTTCATGACTTGGGGCTACGAAGGTATAGTTTCTTGGAAGAGTGAATGCCGAGTCGCGAAACCCTGACATTGTTTAACTATGGTTTAAAATGACTTACCCCTGACACTAACTCGGGTGACTTGTAAAATTATCTTGCAACTTCGCCTATCGGAGTTATCACGATAAGACTTTTGGGGAGAGCGATCACCGAGACGCGAAATCCCGACATCACTTAACTAATGTTTAAGTAACTTTACTCTCGACACTAACCTAGGTAAGATTTCAAGGTTGTTTCATGACTTTGTGCATCGGGGCTTGGAAACCGTGTGACTTGTAACTCCTGAAGCGCGATATCCTGAGGTACATAAAAGTGAAAAATCTTGTTTAACGGTTAAATGGAAATGGCTTAGGAGTACAATGGACATCACCACTTCGCATATCAGGACTACTGATATTTTCAGTGGGTAAAGGTCATGAAGTAAAAGACAACTTAAAGGCCAACCTTTGATTTTAAGAATTATATTTAAACCAGTTGAGAAAGGCGACTCCAGCAGGAAGCACCAACTTCCTTTGTTTTCCAGTTGCAATTGGAAGGAGGCTCCAACCCCCTAGTTTCTCAGGCTACAACATAAGGGAAGCTCCAACTCCCCAATTCTCTGGCTACAAACAGAAGGAGGCTACAACCCCCTATGTTCTCCGGCACAACCGAAAGGTGGATACAACCACTTGTCCTTTCCCCATCCAACTTCCCTGATGTATAAGTAGAATGATGGAACCATTGTCACACTAACACTTTGAGATATACTGTTGTAAACCTGTACCATTAATTCTCCACCAAACAAATTGTCCCAATAAACCTGAACCATGCATCCACCTGTACCTCAACCTATAATCAACATGTACCATAAAAAAGTGCATCAACCATGCACCAACCTATATCAAGCAACTTGTAATCAACCTGTACCATAAACAATTGCATCCAACCATGTATCAAGTATGTATGAATCCTGTATCAACTACTAATCAATATGTACCAACATAATCAACTATACACCTCATGTATGTCCCAACTCATCAACCACTTCTCTCAACCATGTACCCAACATGTACCTCAACCAAAATACCTCATCAATTTCATCATCCAAATATGATTTGTAACTCTGTAATAGACCTGGTGTATATGATCACATACCTACAAATCTTTCTTAACTTTAACAACAAGAGAATGGCATTTTCATCAAACTTTTTTTTAGTCTCACATGACTAGTTTTGGATTAGTCAACAACCCTAACTTGAAATAATCATAACTATGTACCTGTAATGAATAAAGATATAAAAATAGTACATAATGTTCTTCAGTGTGTTTTATGCAATTCCTCCAGGTTCCACTACTTGGAACCTCTCAGAAAAGGAGCTATAGAAAAAATGGCATACCTTGTTGAATTTTGGATTATTCTAGAGAGAGAACTTGTAGAGCATGCCCCACACAAAAAAATTGTTGTATGGATCCGAAAATTTTACACATAATACTACAGATTGTACTCTAATCAACACATTTTATCTTACTTAATTTGGATCTGTTATGAAGAAGTTATGACGTTTTTACCCGAAACACCTGTTTTAGACTAGTTTCGGGACTAGCCACAAACCCTATTTTCCATGGAGTGTAACTCCAAAACTACAATGAACCACAAGCTGAAATTCGTACCACAACTACTTGGATATTGTTTCTCAATGTTCTATAAATTTCATGGTCTGAATCATTCTAGAAATAAAGGTATTGCGAAAATGGTGAGATGATCTGTAAATAACATACATTAGAAAGCATCATCAAAAGAATATATCCTCCCTTGAATTTCGGCCTTATTTACTTCACCTTCTCTTTGAAATTTGGCCTATATATCCTTTGGTTACCTCAGTGACCTATATATATTCAATATTCTCAAGTGTAATTTAAAATGAGAGAGCCTTTCCTCTTATTTATACTCTCATGTAGCTTTCTCAAGGGGTTACCTTTTAACCATCTTAACCCACTTTCCTTATTTTAGGGTCAGCCAACTTCTAACCACTTGTCCAATTAGTAATTTATCCATTAAATTTATTATTTAAATAATTTATTTTGTATCCACTTTGACTTATAGTACACTCATCACTTCACTTTACCTCAAGGGGTTACCTTCTAACCATCTTAAACCACTTTCCTTATCTTAGGGCTAACCCACTTCTAACCACTTGTCAACTTAGTAATTTCTCCATTAACCTTATTATTTAAAAAAAATATTTTGTATTCACTTTGAATTATAGTAGACTCATCACTTCACTTGATTATTTACCTTCTAAAAATCTCTTAAAACATTGTTGGCACAGGGGCAGACCCAGGGTTCAATGCTACAACAACGCACCAACAAAACCCTAACTACCGTCCCTTTCAGAAACACTTGTGAAGCAGATGAAGTCTCACCCAAGGTAGAGGAAGGGGTGGTTGTAGGACTCCAGTGTCTGTAACCTTAGCTGGGACACAGATCTGTGATTGTAACACCTTACAGGGCACTTATAAGTTATAGTTCATCAATATCCAGTCTTAGTTTACAGCGCAGTTAAACCCTAATTATAGAGCATTGCAGTATTTAACCAGATCTACTATATTCAAGAACTAAGCACATACACATAGGCCAGATATAGTATTAATCCATATTATTAAACACATAGCTTCAACATATCCATCTACCATTCATCTCTATCAAATCACTAAGCAAGTTAACACATCAATACATCACACAAAGAAGAGAAACACAACATGTACGTGGTTCACCCCCACCCTGGGGCTACGTCCACCAACTCTTTGTATTCTTTATTAGATTCTTCAATAAGTTACATACATAGAGCCCCAAAAACCCTACTTTGCAGAGGACAGGATATCTACGCACCTCACTAGATTCTCCTTCCCCAAGCTAGGTTACAACACTAAGCCTCTTCTCAATCTCTTACACTTGCTTGCACTGAGCTCTGCAAGCCTCATACAATATACACAAAAGAAATCTCCACTCAACACTTAGCACCTTCGATCACACATATTGAAATTCAACACTTAGCACACTTAACTTAGCACCTTTGATCACATGGATCGAACTTCAGCACTTAGCACACTAAACTTAGCACCTTCGATTACACAGATCGAACTCATATGTCCCAACTTACTTCGCCTAGCTACTTATTTATACATTACAAAATAGTTCTAAGAATGGGTAAACCCATGGGTCAACATTCCCATACCCGTTACATAATCCTGAATCCAAAAAAGGGTCCTAAAAGGGGCTGAGATCTCGTGATCTCTACTTCATCTTGTGCTCCTTCTTCGACAACATTTCAAAGTCCAAAAAATAGGTCAAACTTGACCAAGGATCCTCAAAACTTGGTCAAGGGTCAACAAGCCCCCAACACTCACCTGTGAATCATCCCAAGTCACTCTAATATAGATAATTCTTCCTCAAAAACCTCGAGCGTGGATCGAGATGCTTCGACTTGTTATTGTTCCATTTCCTCCTATTCAATGAACTCCTAGATAACATCTTCGTTGACAGGTCCCTCTAGGCATTGTTTAGTTGTAGTGACAACTTGCTCCAGTTCTTCTCCTTGGCCTTTGATATCTGTGAATAGCTAGCAAGCCTCGTCCTGTATAGGTTGGAGCCTCTGATTCACTTCCATTACTCTACTCTAAATGGTGTGAACCTTATGTTGATCACTGCGTTGTTCTTGGGATCACTTCATTCTTTCAACAACTGATAGGGGCTTCAACTGTGCCTATATTATTTATGATTGATACTTCACCTCTTGGAGCTGTGACTCCAGTGTCTTCAGTTCTGGATTTTCAGTGAGTCGCTCATACATATGGGCACTGGGATCACTCAGTTGCTTGCATTCCATGGCAAGGGCATTTATTCTCTCAACTATGCCTCAAGCAGTTTCATATCTTTGATCCCTCACATCCTTTAGAGTGTTGGGCACTGCACAGAGCTCTTTGTCTGTTATTCATTGTTGTAGTTGCTGGATAGCTTCTGCAAGTTGTTCTACTTGATGTGTGACTCGTTCTTCTACCTATGGCTCTAAGCCTGTCATAGAGCGAAGTTCTCTGTTGAATGCTTTTTTCACTTCGAATTTCTCTGCAAGCAACTGTGCTTTTTCTTGCTATATCTATGTTTTCTCCTCTTCCAATTTTTCTTGGAGAGAAACATTCTCTTTCTCTACAACTCGACGTTGTTCTACGAGTACTTCTTTCACTTGCTTCAAGGTCTGGGTGGCTTGTTATGTTTCTTCTTCTGCTCGACGAAGGTGAGCTTTGGTTTCATCTACTAGTCAGCGGAGTTGGGCTAACTCATCTTCCGACTCTAGTTCTCCCGATGGCAGGGGTGCAGTGGAAACTGCGCAACTGAACTGAAGGGCCTATTGTACCCCTCAGAGTTTGACCTCAATTATTTTGTACATTTCCTTCTTCTTGGCTTCTTGTTTCTCCATGATTTCCTTTGAGGCATCGTTTAGGGCTGTTATGATGAAGTCAAAATCATCGATAGTGAGTACATTCTGCATATTGGTGACGGTGACTCTGGATTTATTCCAGGAAGAAGGTTTCAGGGGGGAAACCTTCGTCTTCTTTAGGGGATCGGTCTCATCTCTAGGCCCTATTACTTCACCTTGTTTCTGTTCAACTTCTTTGCCATTTATCTCTTCTATTTCGTCATCACCCCCTCGGTCAACTGATACTGAAGTAGTCTTGTAAGAGGTGTTGCTTAAATCTTGGACCTCTTCGGTCTTTTTCCTTCTATTATGTCTAGGTGTATCATTTTCTTTGTGCGTGGTCTCTGGGCTATCAGGGTCAGACATATTTTCAGGGTCTATGGGAATAAGGAGGTATGTTGACCAATCCTTAGTGATCTCCTCAAGGTCCTCCGTGAGATTGTAGTATGACTAAAGATCCTCTTTATGCTAGTCTACTCGTGTTGTAATGTAGATGAAGCGTCAATCTACGTGGAACTTCATTAGGGGTCGAAACCTTTATAGGGTGTTCAGATTCATGCAAGGTTCAACTTTGATGGATCTCTTCAGTTGGAGGTAATATGTGTGAAAAAAAATGTTCGACTACCACTATTTTCTCATATCGCTCGAGTACCAGAGCGTGGTGAACTTCGCAGCAAGGGTCTCGAATGGATCGACGTTCGGGAAGGTTGCACCTTTCGTCATTTCCCAACCAACAAACACGATGAGGATCAGGATCCAACTAAAATGGAATTCATAGCCCTGATCATGTGCTTCATGGTAGTCCAATTCAATCTGATTAACTAGGTACTTCACCTAGTTCATCTGTAGACCCTCCACACATTCCCTGCAAGGTCAATGACAAATCTTGTGACCTGCGTGGGTCAGTTCTTTCATACTAGCTTCCCTGCAATTAAATGACATGCTAGGTGCACTGCGCCATTCTAGATGGAAGCTACCTTGTAGCCTCATGTCCCCTTCTCAACATAATCGTATGTATACTTGATCTTATTTTCTAGTGTGCGATCTATGGATTTTCTTGGATAGAACTCCTGTGGATTAGGTCCTTGCATACTCAATCCTGTGATCCTATGGATCAACATCAGATCGAATATGATACAGAGGTTGAGCCATAAGTAGCCTCCATGGTAACATGAAATATGTAACTTGACACAGGCGTTAACTTCCTGGTGCCTTCAGAAGTGTGGGATTTTCATTACATTTAGCAAGGTGGACTGTGCGAGGTTCATCGTCCACCTATAAGGGATTATCTTCGAATTATTCCCCTTCGTCCTGGTCAAGTATTTGTATGAGGAAAGCATGTTATGGTTCTTGCAATATCTGAGGTTGAAGTCACTGAACTTCAACGCTACGATCTTGTCCTATTGTGCTCTTACTACCCATATCCCCTTCGGGAGGTACACAGTAACCATGGTGTACTCAAAATATCTTGGAACACTATCTCGGCTCACCATCTTGGCCAGAGGCGGGATGTAATCGACCAATATGGTCGGGATCAACTTTGCATTTTCCAGGTCATCTATGTACTTGGTTCTCTTTTCTGTGATAACTCGGGATGGTTCGGATCCACGAGCGGTTGATGGAGAGGCTTGCACTCCTCTCTTTGAGGACAATTGAATACTTGCAGACATTACTCTCTCAGCCATGAGATCGATGATAACTTATTCGATGATTTCTCTGTGGCATTGAGCTCATCCAACATACACGCTTAGAGAAGATGGATGAATGAGTGCGCAAAACACTAGAACTGGTGTCGATATTACTAATCACAACGTGGTAGCAATGAGTTCTCTCTGATACAATTCGCAAAAGTGTTCTCAGTGCAACAGTTGACAGAATAAGTAGACAACAATGTAGTGGATCTTTCCAACGAAAAAGATACCTTCATTAATTCAGTTTTGTCTGTTACGGCGCAGTCCCAATAGTCTAGTGGTGATCTTTCTGACCATAAATGCCTTTCTACCTGTTCGAGGTATCATTCTAATGGTTATACTATTCCCAACAACTATATTTCTTCGCCATGGTGAAGTTCCATGTGAAGTTGTTCTGATATCCTGGCGAAGTTCTTGTTTTGTAAATTTTCCCTTTACGAAGTTCTTGTTTTGTAAATTTTCCCTTTACGAAGTTCCCTCTAGAACCTTCTGTAACTTTTCGATCTTTTCTCTCTTCTTGCTTAGTTTTATAGCTTGCTTTCCAGTAATCTTTGTCTTGGTACTCCTCTTTTAATTTTGATTCTTGTCTTCTTTTTGCATAGTAACTTCGCATTGTTGAGATTCTTTCATAGGTGCACAAGTAATACTTCTTCTCTAGCTGGGGTAGATGCTCTACTCTCATGTACCTCGTGTGTCCTTCCAACTTCGACATCCAAGTCTTCGGTCCTAAGTAGCTTCGATATGTTCACCTTTTCTTCAATCAACTGCATGATCCTCCTAGTCATGAAATCTTTTAATTCTTGCTTCTTCTGCTCTAAGACTTCTTCTTCTTTCCTTCTATTCTGGTCCTTCTCGATCCAAGGTTTTCCTAGTAACATAGTAAATTGAGCGTTGTTCTCAATAAATTTAACAACCTCAAAATATTACTCTATTGAAATTCCATGAACACTCATAGATATTTGGGTAAGTCTTCCACATAGGGTTATGAATTTTCCTCTGAATACCCCTATTCCTCCCAATGAAGGAATCATAGCAGATTCCCCTAAAAATTCCCAAGTTCTTTCTGTCATGATATTCACCTGTGTTTCCCCATCCAGAACACAGTCAATGTCGAAGTCTCCTATTCTTGCTTCAATGCACTATTTTTCTTTGAAGATCTCTAATAATATGATATTTCGGTGATCATTCAGGATTTCTTTCATCTGTAGAAATACTTTCTCTGATTCTTTCTGGGGTTATGCCATAATCGTAGTTTTTGGATTTGCCTTAGGGTTTTCTTGGTTCATATTCATTCTTTCAACTTTATTAATCATTCTAGGGAAACCCAATACTTCATGGTCCATAGCTCTATAGCAAAGACAACTAGATTTTATTCCAGGGCATTCCTTAGCCAGATGTCCTAGTCTTCTGCAACTGTAACAAAGGGTCAATCCTCATTTTATTTTAAATGATCCCCAACCTTTCCTGTACTATGCACTAGGATCATAGTAGCTAACCTGCAAAAAATTCTTTCTAGGATCTTGCATCCATTTGTTAGTCCAAACATTCTCTCTATGCATAGGTATAACATATCTTTCTCTATTCTTATCAGATCTACTCATATCAAATCTTCTTTCATCTATCAGTGCCCTAGTTTTCAAGCTAGGATAAATCTTATCAAACATACCTAGATCCATACTTTAGAAACAAAAATTTTGACTAATCTTATCTTCAGCAGAGCACAAAGCTTCCAGATATAAAACTTTTCACTATTCTTACCTTTATCATAGCACAAAGCGTTTAGATCTTACCTCTTTTCTTCAGACCAGACTTCTTTTCTTAGCACAAAGATTCATAGATTGACTAGAATACTGAGCACTAGAGTGACAGATCTATGCACAGAGATTTCACAATTTCAAGTTGGATATCAACATAAATCTTCTTTTTCCTTAGTTCCCAACAATCACGGTTTCAATCCCAGCAATGGAACCATTTGTTGGCACAGGGGTAGACCCAGGGTTCAACACTACAATAGCGCACCAACAAAACCCTGACTACCATCCCTTTCGACAACACCTGCGAAGTAAATGAAGTCTCACGCGAGGTAGAGGCATGGGTGGTTGCAAGACTCCATTGTCTACAACCTTAGCTGGGACACAAATCTGTGACTGTAACACCTTATAGGGCACTTAGCAGTTATATTTCATCAAGATCCAATCTTAGTTTACAACGTAGTTAAACCCTAATTATAGAGCATTGCAGTATTTAACCAGACCTACTATATTCAAGCACTAAGCACATCCACATATGCCGGATCTAGTATTCATCCATACTATTAAGAACATAGCATCAACATATCTATCTACCATTCATCTATATCAAATATCTAAGCAATTTAGCACATCAATACATCGCACAAAGCAGAGCAACACAGCATGTACGTAGTTCACCCCCACCCTGGGGCTACGTCCACCAACTCTTCATATTATTTATTAGCTTCTTCAATCAATTACAGGCACATAGCCCCAAAAACTCTACTCCATAGAGGATAGGATATCTATGCACCTCGTTAGATCCTCCTTCCTCGGGCTAGGTTACAACACTAAGCCTCTTCTCAATCTCTTACACTCGCTTGCATTGAACTTTGAAAGCCTCATACAATATGAAAAAAATAAATCTCCACTCAGCACTTAGCACCTTCGATCACACATATCGAACTTCAACACTTAGCACACTTAACTTATCACCTTCGATCACACAGATCGAACTTTAGCACTTAACACACTTTACTTAGCACCTTCGATCACACATATTGAACTAGTAGGTCCCAACTTACTTCGCCTAGATACTTATTTATACATTACAAAATAGGCCTAAGCATGGGTAAACTCATGGAACGACATTCCCATATCTATTACATAATCCTGAATCCCAAAAAGGGCTTTAAAAGGGGTCGAGATCCCGTGATCTCTGCCTCGTCTTGTGCTCTGCCTTCGACAGCCTGTCGAAGTCCCAAAAATAGGTCAAACCTAACCAAGGATCCTCAAAACTTGGTCAAAGGACAACAACCACTTTGACTACTTTGACCTTTTGGGGCTTCTAGATGACTCATGGGGGTTCTCCAACTTCACATGGCCATAACTCTCTAACCGTGAGGAGTTATGTGATGTTCCACATACCACTGGAAATGGCATGACATGTACTATCCATATAGAATAGTATTACCTAAAAATAGATCAAAAATCATACCATTATTCATTAAACAAACTTCGGTCCATTACCCAAACCTGGGTTCTCCAACTTCCCTCAAGGGTTGACATCAATGAAAATGAAACTTAATCAACAATTAGTACCATAATAGGGATTCAATTGAATTATATTGACAAACCCCTTCATTGGCCTTATGTTTATCTATTTCAATGTTACTGCTCCAAATTTTGTAATTTATGCAATATAGAAGTGTCCTAACCTGATCAAATTCCATGAACCAACCCCTTCATTAGCCTTTCATCTAACTATGTCAACTTTACTACACCAAATTTTGTAATGCATGCAATAAAAAATTGATCCAACCAATGGATCTTCAACTTCCTAGGTTCTTCAAAAAAGTACTTTCATATAATAGGGCCAACATACTAGGTTCCAAAGCCTTACTTCTAATATTTATTTTGTACCAAAATTTCTTCCTCCTTTTCTCCATCCTCTAATTAAAACTTGCAATAAAATTATCTTCCTCTAGCTCCATCAACGTCTTTAGTCTATCTTTTAGGGAATCTTCACTAGGCATTCCATTAGGAACAATGATTCTTATACTAGGGACTATAAAATCCATGGGAATTAGAACTTTTTTCCCGAATACCAGCACAAAGGGGGCACATTTAGTTTACTTTTTACATGTGGTCTTGTATTCCCATAGAAATATTGGAACTATTTCATCCCAATTATCATTCTCTACATTGCATATCATTTCCTAACTTGTATAATTGTCCCACGATAAACTGGTAATCACTTTCTCTAGTTACAAGTTGTCTCCTTTGAATGAGAGTAGATGCTTCAAGTGCCTTCCTAGATGTCAAAAACACTGCAATTTATATGAACTGTCATGGAATTGTTTCAACCTTTAATAAATGTGCATAAATTGAAACATAATTGTTTCAACATCATGACTCCAACCTAGAAAGATGATCTAACCCCACATTGTGCTTACCAGGATTTACCACAACCTCGAAATCAAACTTTTGGAACAACATCAACTAGTGACCAAATAGCTTCCTACTATCAAAGGAAATGGGATGTTCTATGTTCCCCTCACTAGGTTGCACAAGATCTATGCCAACTACAATGGAATAACCATGACAATGAACATTAAATCATTTGTTCAATATGGGAATATAAGAATAGGTGTAGTCACTAACTTCTTTTTCAATGTATGATATGTTTTTTAGCAATCTGGTGTCCATATAAATTGAGTATCCTTCTTAAGTATATTTTCCAATAAAATGATATTTTGGCTACATGAATGACTTTGACTGAACACTCATATTTTTTACACTTTCTGACTAACTTGCAGGCCAAAATCTAGGTG
This sequence comes from Picea engelmannii, assembly GCA_009831015.1. NCBI lineage: Eukaryota > Viridiplantae > Streptophyta > Pinopsida > Pinales > Pinaceae > Picea > Picea engelmannii. The sequence continues at coordinate 2,306 of ML822043.1, read as the reverse complement.
GTGAAGTGAACAACTTGGTTGTCAATGGTAGAGATGATAATTCCAAGAGAATCACCATGAGATCCATACTTATTATAAATTTCCCTTGCGCTGACATATATTTCTAGAATTACATCACCAACATCCTCTCCTACCCTCTCTAAACTTGAAACTATGTGCATAGTGTCTAGGTCTATAGGCTAAGTTTGATTCAACCATAAAAAATCACAATGGATCCTACTAGAAAGAAATCTGACATAGAGGGAAATAATAGGGGTGTGACTAAATGTGGAACATCTAAAAATATCAAAATAGTATTTGTATACTCACATGTATATTCCACTAGAATAATTTTTCACAATAGTTCTTACAAGCTTCTACAATCTATTATTATGCAATGATTTACTTGAGGTTAATATTTAAGGCTACTAGATTAATGCATGGAAACTCTAGAATAAATGAAACTAAAATGAAAGAAGCTAAGAAAATAACACACCATCCACACAATTAACACAATATGTACCTTGGGAAAACCCAATATGGGAAATACCCAGCTAAAAGGTTAGTCTTATGATGTTCCCTTTTTCATTTAGTTATGAAATTTAATTCCAAAGAAAGGAGCACTCATTATCGAGTTTTCATGGACATTGGAGCTAGTATGGTTTTTACATGATCTTATTCTTCCTTTTTTCTATTTCAATATCCCACTCTTAGATGTTGTAATCAAATATGGGACAATAAACAACACAATAACAATGAAACCCTTTCCTATACTAGAGACCCAATATTTAACATGGCCTGATAGTCATCTAAGGTTAGGTTAGGGTTTTTGCATGTCTCAACCCCCAATTATTGTTACAATTTTGGACCCTTTAGAATATTCTTGAAATTCCACATGTGACTAACTCCACAAGTGTGGGTAATGTGAGTTAATGTTGGCATCCACTCAATGTCATGGTGTTCAATACAATATGTCAACTTGCGAAAGGAATAATTTATGCATATGAACTTTGATTGAGGTGATCTTCATATTGTTGGAAATATACCAATGAGTAGAACAACATTGAGAGGTTAAGACTTTGTTTTCAAAGTTTTGACACCAAAAAATACTATTTAAATCCTCCAAGGGGATATGGAAGGTTTTGTACATTGAATCACCAAAGTTGTTCTTACTCCTCAAATGGGCCCTACAAGCTAATAATTCAAATTTTTCCACCTAGAAAGAACCAAAATAAATGAAAAAATATGTAATTATCCATTCTAGATAAAAAAAAATGCCTGGCTAAAACATTTTCTTAGCCTAGGGTTTTGTAGCTGTAACTTTAGAACCATCAGGAAGTGTCTATATGTTTGCATACTGAATAAACTAGTGCTCTAGGAACTTATTAACGTTTTGAAGATTAAAATCTACAAAACTAATAATTCAAACCTTACCCAACAATGGTTGGTAAATGTGAATGTCTCATTCACCTCTATTACTAGCATGTTCGCTTCTTTATAGGATTTTTCTTCAGTTTGGATTTTAGCCTAGATGTAGATGCCATTCTTCTCTATCAAAATTTTGGTATTTTCTCTATCACAAGAATACTCACCATCGGTATACACTTACCAAAAACCCTAACTCTTCTAGAGTCTTCAACTTCTAATGGTTCAACTATGTCCCTTTGCATTCCTCTTATAGTGGTTATCACAAGGATCTTCCATTGAATTCATTTTCTATTTGTCTAGCTATTTTCCACAACAATTTCAAAATTTTTGTTAGTGGAATTCAAATATAAGATCTACTTTATCATACCTTCTAATATGAATTCCCATCAAAATTTATTTTTTACATCTTGATTCCATTCTCAACCCATATTAGTTTCATCGACACATCACATTACAAGGGTGCCTCAAGGTTCTTTATTAAAATCAAAGTACTCTCTAATTATTAAATCTTTTCCAAAGTAACTTTACTCTTTACTTATACTATATTCGAATTCAAATAAGACATACAAATTATCGACCATTTGCTTTTACTCCTACTATAGTACATACCAATAATCCATGTGAGTTCCTTCAATGTTCCCCATCAATGCCATAATAGGGATTCAATTGAATTCTATTGATCAACCCCTTCATTAGCCTTTTGTTTATCTATCTCAGTGTTACTGATCCAAATTATGCAATGTATGTAATGTAAATGGGGCCCAACTTGATCAAATTCCATGAACCAACCCCTTCATTAGCCTTCCATCTAGCTATGTTAGCTTTAATACACCAAATTGTGTAATGTATGAAATATATAAGGGGTCCAACCAACAGATCTTCAACTTCCTAGAGTTCTT
>ML822042.1:26481-49825 GCA_009831015.1 Picea engelmannii | reverse complement strand
TTTTTTTCGGTTGAAACATGTAATTCTAACGGAATCCGTTAAAAATAAACGGTTTCCTAGATTTTTGGCCGAAAGGTGGGTGAAAGAATTCTGTCAGCCAAAAACAATGAAGAGACACGTCGTATCGTTTCACTTCGCACCAAATATTATAAATACACTTTCGACCGAACACATTTAACACAATTCACTCGCTTATTTTATGGTTTTCTAAAGCACCTAAACAAATTTTCGAATCATCTTTTTCCTGTTCTTGAACAAGGTAGTTGATGTCTTGAATGCAAAACAAAAAGTTTATTTTTTTGAAGTTCAAGTTTTTATTGGAATAACAATTTATATATTGAAAGCTAAATGTTCAACATTTTTTCAAGGTGAAGCCTTTGTTGAACATAAAATTATTAATATTATTTTTTAATAATTTTTGTGACAATGAAGTTTTTCTGAGACTATTCTAAAATGTTGATTTAAAAAAAAAAAAATTACTGATAACTATACTCATGGAAAACACCAGTTTGCGCAAGAGAAAATTTGATCGCACTCTAGACGAAACTCACCATAACGAACAAAGGAAAGAGCATTATTGGAGAAATAACAAGAACATGCAAATATTGAAGAAAGAAATGATAACGCCTCCTAAATCCACCTTCACCCTCTTCACCAACATTAGAATCTTCATATACCTACCCTTTATTTCATTATCTTCCCTCACATTAAACTCATTGACCACACATACACATTTGAAAGTAATTACAACATTTAACAACATAATTTAATATACATAAATTTAAAGAAAAACATATATAAAACACACACACACACACATATATATATATATACACGAAAATGAAAAATCAAAGAAAATTACCAAACATATTTTCTTTCCCTGATGTATTCCCTACATTCTCTGGTGTTGGAGTATTAATGTGAAACCTATCTAAGAAAGATGCATCCATATCATTATTTTGAGCATATTCTCAAGATGATCTATTCACAGGCTCATTTGATAATCTCCTACTATGACTAGATTGTTGTTGGTCACTCAGAGTCTCAGTCGAAGAAGGGGTTCCTCTTCTTCCTTCATGGCATAGCCTAGAGCGTTTGCGAGGAATGTTTGGAGACTCTTGTCTTGACATCTCGCCTCAATATCTATCCTTTGAAAATTCATGAATATGAAAGTTTATAAGCTATAGAAACATTAAATGGAAATATTAAATTTATAACACAAGCATTTAAGCATTTATAACAACTTCAAAGCATCGCAGACATATATTGAAGAAACTAGAACAACTATATTTTTTACTAAGATGCTATATATAATAAAAATGAAAATATTTAAATATAAAAAAAATGTGACATGTAGAAGATCATCTATATCTATGTAAATAGTATAAGGTAAATTTTAAGATAAACTATGTGTAACATGTAAAAATCTAAGGGCAATAAAAATAGCTAACTAAAAAAAAATATTTTAATTTCTAAACATTAGTTACTTAAAAACAATCATTGACAAAAACAATCACTGACAAAACATTTACTTAAAATTAAAACAAGAAACAATATTACATGATATGTTGCTGCTATCCTCTTAGAGATATGCTCAGGAAAAGCTTCAAGGGATCATTGATCAAACCATCGGGGAAGATCTCATCATGACACATGGAACAAATTGCCAAGAAGAACTTTTAGGGTAAAATATCAATAGACTAACCAACAACATACACAAGTGGCACCAACAATAGAAGATAACGACAACATACACAGGGTGGAATTAGCAAGGAGATGAGTAGGGAGACACCAGCAAAAAAATGAGGAGACTAACATCAACAAGTATAACCAAAATCCACAAACAATAGCCAAGAAGAGATATGCAACACGTAGGAAAAGACCAAGAAGAACTATCCTAGAGGGGTCATAGCCACTCAATTAAATAATTAAATAATTTAAACAAACAATATTTTATAACATAAAATATTAATTGTTAAATCATAAAATCAACAAGAAAAAAAACAAGTCAAGAGAAGGGATCCAAAGTCAAGGCAACTAACTTTCTTTAGGAATAAGCAAAGAACAAAACCAAAACCCACACAACAATTAAGGGGGGCGTAACTCAAGAAATTTTGGTTTGAAGACAAAGTCGACAATTAAATTCTTCCAAAGTCAAGACAGCTAACTTTCTTTAGGTAAAAGCAAAGAACAAAACCAAAAACCCACACAACAATTAAGGGGGGTGTAATTCAAGCAAGGGTGATTTCAAGACAAAGTAAACAATTAAGTTCTTATTTAATGGAAAAATGTCCACATGATTCTCATGATATTTACTTATAAGATTTTATCATCCCAACATACAAGGAAGAACAATAATGTGATCATGCTCTTCTTAACTACTCCTAGGTCTCATGGACCATCCCGGGAGAGAAAAAAATCACACATTATCTCAACTTGGTACTTAACCAAGAAACAAAATAAACCAAAAAACCAAAAACCCACACTAATCAAAGTTTTCATATTTTAATTTATGTGATGTCTGAAGTAAGTTACATTCAGATTTGCAAAGAAAGAATGAATTTTAAGCAAAAGTAAAGTACAGAATTCAAATTTAAATGCACAAATACAATCTGAAATATAAATTGTATGCATCAAAGAGTCCATTACAATTCGTAACTAACCTTATGATTTCCAAACTGAATGTATAAATATTCAATTGAACAGGGATTGTTTGTACATGGACATGGCCGTATTCGAACTCAACCTTAGGAAGAGGTTGACAGGGCCGAATACGGCCCTGTCCATGTACAAGGACAGGCCTGAATTCGAGCTCATCCCCATACATGGACATGGTCATTTTGATGGCAGCATACACCCTCTAGGGGACCCCTTGAGACTGGAAAATCACAATCTGAACATAGGGGCGCCGACTTTCCAACCATGACTGGGGTTGGTTTGCCTACAATTATTAGGTGAATCTGCTTGTGCATATTTGTGAAATCATAAATAACAATATTTAGGACTGAAACTTCTGCATCTATGAGAGAGGAACCACAACTAATGTGTGTGTGTGTGTGTGTGTGTGTGTGTGAGAGAGAGAGAGAGAGAGAGAGAGGTGGTAGATTTGTTATGGAAACTCTGTTGCATTTATAATGGGGCATTTGTTGCATTTATTAGTGAATATTGGTTGCTTTTATCATAGAAATCTACTGCATTTGAGTGTTGTAATTATAGAGGGAAGTGAGAAAAGTGTGAATATGATGGGAGTAATGACACCCATAAGCTCTATTTAAATTTTATACTAGTCTAAATGCCTAGTTTTCAAGGTTTAGCCAGAAAAAAATGCAGGGCAGATGCTAACATTGATGAAGGTTGGTTTTCTGCAATAATTGAACTGTCATTTTCAGTGAATATTACAACTTGCTATATAGGAAAAGAACGGATGCTATTAATGTATACTATAGTTGTTATTAATGTGTTATACAACTGCTATAAATGTCTAGTATGGATTGGTATATTGGTAAAAATGCGTGAAACCCTAGCACTCTACAATGCCTCCATCGCACTCGCTGCTTGCACTAACACACCTGCTCCATGCATGTAAACTGAATCACTTTGGTAAAGGCACTACGCGACGACTGACCAGTCAGGATGAGTCCAGAAGAGGGGAGGAAACCCCCCTCGTACAACAATATTACGGCCAACGATAGGGAGGGAACCCATGCCAAAAGACCCACCTTCAAACCGTCGCCACATCTTTGAGATCAACTTCTCACACAGGAACATGGGCTAAGGAAAGAAATGGACGTAGAACCTAGTACGTCGCATCCAAAAGCTTCTGGAGGGTGGGAACCAGGCAAGTGTATCCCACAAACGGACAAACCTCCCTGTTATCTTCTAAGTTCAACAAGAGTAGGCGAGCACACTTAATTCATGATGGAGCATGCTCTAATAGGTAAATTCCTAGGACTATGGCCAACCGAACATGATCTCACACGATGGATGAGGGACTAGTGGAACCCTAAAGGAGACTACGAAGTTCATCTTAGCTCCAAGGGTTTTTTCACAATCATCCTGTATAACCTTGAAGACAAGGATAGAATCTTCAAGAACGGATCGTACTTCTACAACTCAGCCAGACTGTTTCTTCGCTTTTGGACAGATAGATTCAATCCAAAAAAGGAGGACTTCACAATGGCGCCAGTATGGATCCATCTGTACTCTCTTCCTTAATAATTCTGGCTGGAAGAAATACTCCTGGGTATTGGGAACACAGTGGGGTGCTATGTAAAATCATCGGAAGCCACAAAGCTGAGAAAATACACCTCTTATGCCTGCATCTGCGTTTACATGGACATCTCAAAGGCCCTACCAGGATCAGTAACTCTAGAATATCAGGACGAAGACTGGAATCAAACAATCGACTATGAACACATCCCCTTTCGTTGCAGGAAGTGCCACGAGCATGAACACATCTTCAAATTATGCCCCTTGAACGCTCCAAGCGCCAAGGCGGGCGACAATAAGCAAAAGGATGGATTCACAGGCCGGAAAAAAATTACACCAAGGAAACAAAACTAGGGTGCGACTCCAAAATTTCCAACCAAAAATTCTTATGACGTTCTGACCCAGCTGCCAAAAGAGGAGGAGATCCAAAACCCTCATCAAGCAAAAACCCAAGAAAGGGGGAAAATTATGGCGGAATCCACACTGACTCAAACCAAAGGGACAACCCCAGCCGCTCAAATGGGAATAGGCGAGGACACCATGATGCAGTTAGATGAAAAGGATCTGGAGGAAATAGACTTGGAAAAACTGGAGGAAGCTCTCAACCAAAAAGATCTGCAAAAAATCCCTGTGTACCAACTCCGTAAAGTCCACAAGGTCTTCACAAACTCCGCAACAGGATCTATGGCAAGACTGGGCATAGCCACAGATCCAAGCACAGAATCTAAGAGGGCACCTAGGGAAAACAAAAGGAGGGGGCGTAAACCAGCCCACCAGCTTATCAAAGAAGTAGGAAACCTAATGATTAACTCAGGATAGATCCAAAGTCTCTCAAAGGGATACCTCCACACCCCCCCCCCCTCATTCCTCATGATGAAGATAATCAAATGGAACATCCAAGGGATCAATGGCAGATCCAAACAAAGGATCCTTCGAGACTGTATCAAAGCAAAAAACCCAAATGTTCTACTATTACAAGAGACAAAATGCGCTGGACTAGAAGCTGAAACCATCTTCCGTAGAAGTTGGAGGGGATGCGACTTATTCCATTTAGATTCCATGGGAGATTTTGGAGGCTTATCCATTCTATGGAATCCTAATACTATCATGATGAAACAACCCTTCTCCACAATAGGCACACTCATGGCTTACTTCACAGTAACAAGATCTACCAAGGAAGGAGCCATCACAAACGTTTATAGACCACAGAGTGCACAAGACAAGGAAAGTTTTATACAAAAATTACAACACATCAAAACATTGCTGAACCCACCCAACTGGGTCCTGGGTGGTGACTTCAACATGATCCTGACGCTTGAGGAGAAAACTAGAGGAACCAAAAGGCTGGAGCAAGACAGTGGTAAGTTCAAAACCCTCATAGATTAGTTGAACTTGGTGGATATTGAAACCTGAAATGGGATAGTCACCTGGTCTAATCGGTGCTCTAGCCACCAGCACATGGCTTGCCGTTTATATCACTTCCTAGTCGTAGAAACCCTACTCGAGGAGCACCCTGCAATGGAAGCTAACATAATGCCAAAATCGGGTTCAGATCACTGGCCTATTGTCTTTTGTCTGGATCCGGGCAACATCCCCAAACCTAAACCCTTCCTCTTTGAAAATTTCTGGCTTTCTCACCCGGATTTCCATCAGCTGGCACAAACCTGGTGGACCCAGGCTTAAATTGACCATGGAACCCACATGTACAGATTCCAGCAGCGCCTCAAAAACTTCAAGCAACAACTGAAGATCTGCAACAAATCCACCTTTGGAAATATTTTCCAACAACTGCAGGAAATTGAACACCGGCTGGAAGACTTGCAACGAATATTCATCTCAGGAATCAGAACCCCAGATCTAATGAAAGAAGAAGAGGAACTCCAAGAAGAACTGGAAGAACGAAAAAAGAAAGAAGAAATTCTATGGCGTCAAAAGTCCAGAGTTCAATGGCTCAGAGAAGGAGAGTGAAACACAAAATTCTTCCACTGAGTAATGGTTCACCGCAGATACATCAACCGAATAACTCAACTGGAGGACGCTCAAGGTAACCCTATAAGAGAACATGCCCAAATTTCTAAGGAGCTCAATACCTACTACAAATACCTTCTCACGGAAACCAACGAGAACAGGGCGGAAGAAATTCAGGAAATAACAAGTCACATACCCTCGCTGGTCACCTCTGAGCAGAACGAAGTGCTTGTACGCCCTATCACTCAAGCTGAAGTGGACCTAGTTGTAAAGGAAGTGCCCCAAGGGAAAGCACCTGGCCCGGATGGCTTTAGCATAGACTTCTTCCATCACTTTTGGGATCTAATCAAGGAAGAGGTTTGGCTGGTTGTTGAAGAATCCAGATCATCAGGCCAGGTACTCTCTACACTCAATGTAACCTTTCTCACTCTCATCCCTAAGGAGGAGTGAGTCACTCATCCAAGGCAATTCAGACCTATATCCCTTTGCAATTTCATCTACAAAATCATCACAAAGGTCATCGCCACTCGCCTCAAGCCAATACTACCTTTCATCATCTCCAAAGAGCAAGCAGACTATGTGGAAGGGCAACAAATCATGGACAGTGTTATTTTGGCTAATGAGGTGATCCCCTCTCTAAAAATGACCAATATCCCAGGTATTCTCATCAAATTTGACCTCTCAAAAGCTTTTGATAGAGTAAGTTGGGAATACTTATGCTCCATGCTTGAGTCCTTTGGTTTTGACAAACAATGGGTAAATTGGGTTCTCAAGCTCTCGTCCTCAGCCTTTTTCTCTATATTGGTTAACAGAGTACCCTCCCAACCCTTCTCGCCATCCAGGGGCATTAGACAGGGTGACCCTCTATCTCCCTTCCTCTTTGTGCTGATGGCAGAAGGTCTAGGGTGCTACATCAAGGCGACGATTCTGGAAGTTTCTCTCAAAGGCCTGCCCCTGCATAACATCCATCCAGCACCTTCACACAACTAGTTTGTAGATGACACCTTACTAATGAACACTCCCACAGCTCGTGAAGCCACCAAGACAAACTCCATTCTCTCCAACTTTACGGAAGGCTCAGGCATGATCTTAAACCTTGACAAGTCTAAGCTCTACTTTTTCAACACGTCGATTGCAGTACATAACCATATTTCCAGACTCTTAGGAATACCTAAGAGCTCCCTTCCCTCCAATTATCTTGGCATACCCCTCACAGGGGAGTCAGCGCGCTCCATTTCTTGGGACAACTTGCTCCTCTCTATCTCACATAGGCTAAGCAATTGGACTTTCAGACCTCTCAATATTGCAGCTAGACTGGTGCTCCTCAAGTCTGTCCTGCAGGCTCTGCCCACCTACCTCTTCACGGCTCTGGCAGCGCCTATTTCAGTAATTCAAGCGATCAGAGGCCTTCAAATAAACTTCTTGTGGCACAATCATCAAACTAATAAAAAGTGGGCACTGGTTAGCTGGGATAAGCTATGCAAACCCAAAAATATTGGAGGGTTGGGACTCCGCAACCCAGGAAAGTTCAACCAAGACATGGGATCCAAAATGTGGTGGAGATGGCTCCAACATCCGACTGAACTCTAGGCGCAAATATAGAAACAAAAGTATGCCCCAAATATACAAGTCGACCAGTTAATCAAATTCAATGACCACATCCAAGGCTCTAATATTTGGAACACGGCCTGGAAAAATTTCCCTCTCATTCAAAGACATGCCTTTTGGGAAGTCAGGAATGGAGAAAGCGCACTATTTTGGTAGGACTCGTGGTAGCAGCTAACACCCCTTAAAAATTTGGAAGATCTCAATCCTCTCAGATAGAAACTCTATCTGAATATCTTCCAAAGAGTCAAAGACCTCTGGAATGAGAATCAAAGGAACAAGCCTTGGAGACAATGGAAAAGAGAGAGATCGGAACTACAACTCACAGAGGACACGGATCTCCAATCCTGGCAAGCATGCGCTATCCACAGGAAGATACCAATCAAATATGGCCCGGAAATTCTCCGTTGGGGGCACTCTACCACGGGCATTTTTCAGTTAAAGAAGCCTACTACCTGTAGGGGAACTACCAAAACCAGGACTCGGAGATCATATGGAGCAAGATTTGGAGCGGAATGCTTTGGCCCAAAGTTTCAATCTTTCTATGGATCATATCTCAAAACCGTATCCTTACTTGGGATAATCTCTTAAAAAGAGGCTTTATTGGCCCTTCAATGTGCACCTTGTGTCAACAGAAAGAGGAAACCTTGGAACATCTTTTCAATAAGTGCCACTATAGCTAGCAGATTTGGGATTGGGGATCCCAAGCAATGAAACACTCTAATAGAAACAGGGGCAGTATCAGGGACACAATTGAGAACTGGGATTCGATCTCCTTTCACAACCCAATTCTCGAACGCATCTGGAAGCTTCTCTTGGGATTCACTCTTTGGGCAATTTGGAAAGAAAGAAACAAACGAATCTTCCATTCAAAAAAAATTCCTCCTACCACCACTTGGGAACGTATTGAGAAGCTAGTCCGGGAAATGACCAATTGCAAACCTTGGAACCCTGACAACCTTCAATGTATTCCCGAGGAGAACAACATTCTCAAAAGATGGAATCTCAAAATTCATTTTCACACCACTACGAAGGCAAAAGGTAGCCATCCCAATATTTCGACAAGATGCCCCCCCCCCCTCCACCAGGTTTTATTAAGATAAACTTTGATGGAGCCTCAAGGGGAAACCTAGGACGGGAGGGATTTGGATCAGTCCTGAGGAACCATGCAGGCAAGATCTTACATTTGGTAGCAGGCTACCTGGGTGAAAATACAAACAATGTTGTTGAGATTCTAAGCCTAATTCGAGGCCTCAAGGCTACGACTCACAATCAATACCAGAAGGTCATTGTGGAGGGAGACTCTCAGATTATCATCCAGCTCATAACCAAAATTCTTCATGGAGACCATCCATTGAGGATCTCTCCTAGCTGGAAGTTATCGGGACTTCTGGAAGACTTTGGAGCTCTCATCCACCCCAGTCTCACCATAGTCCCTTCTCATGTGAAAAGAGACGCAAACAAAGTAGCAGATTGCCTAGCTAACGAGGGATTCGATACCAAGTCATAACTCATACACTGGAAAGCCAATTTTTCTGAATGTACTTATCTCTTGAGGCGATGCAAAGACCTTGCTAGTAGGGACGCCTCAGCCCCAGATTGGGTGACACGACGCATATCTCAGACACCTGGAACAGTGCCTAGCCTCACCTTAAATGAGGTAGGTCGCTCCCCATCTATTCAGCATTAACGATGGGAGCTAGCCATTACTGTCGGCCTTCGGATAAGCGACCTCTCCCTCATGGGAAAGGGTCAGCCTTGCAAACATTTACTATGGAAGAGTTAATGGGGAGATATGTCTCGTCATACCCCAAGCATTTGAATGCAATGATGCGTGATCACATTCACCTCACCCTTGCTATGCATCTTTCCACCATTTGTGAGCTCTGGTGCATTCTCTCCACTCTATGTGGTTTTGATATCATCTCCTTCACTAAGATGCCTAGGGAGAGAGGTAAACCTTGTCGTGGTTCAACTTTGATACCCATGCTGCTCAACAACAAAGGAGACAACAAATGGAACAAGCGCTCTCGTTGGCCCGCGTCATTCTGCGTCAAAGGGCAAAGGCAGACAACCTTCCCCCCAGGGTTTATGCAGAGGAGTTTTCGACAAAGGAGCATGCTCATGTGCTCAAACCTTTTCGGGAAGCAAACTCTCCAACTGACCTTGAAAGTCAAGAAAGGGGCAGCATGGCAGGGGGGAATTGTGAGGAATTACCCACTTGTTACATCGAGGAAGTACCTTATGAGGAATTGGTATTGCAGGGAGCCATTACTGAAAGTGAGCATCAGGAAGACACAGGAGCCAAGGACAAGGGAGATGGTGACGTATCTCTAGAGGAGGCAGTGAAAATTGAGACGAAGGTCACTCCGGGAGAGGGTGACGAAACCCCAACGCCACCTTCCACCAGAGCCATGCATGAACAGATTGGTGTCCCGCCACCCTTCCTCCATCCGATGCACTTGGAATTAGTGTTCGAATTAAGGAGACAAATGGAAGACCAGGAACATAGGGTCCTCCTAATGAGACAACGTATGGATATGATATTCGACGCGTACTCCAATGCCCCAACGAAGAAAAAATGCCCAATGTGTGCCCAACCATTCGTAATGCAGGCTAGAGAAGTGCAGCAGGAGGATGAGGCCGACAGGGCCACCAAGTATTTGGTCTAGTTAATTTTTAGTCTATTTTTCTCTTATGCTTACAGCCATGCTGAGGCTTCTTTTTTCTTTAGTTTTTATCGTTCAGAGTCATGTTCAGGCTTCTAAAATCTCTCTGTACCACCTCAAACAGTTTCAAGACTATGCATGGCCATCTGTCATGGTTTCCCTCGGGCAGGACAGATGGCAAAAAAACCTTCTTCTAGATGAAACATATGGGCTCCAAGTTGTGCTGGTTTCGAGAAAAATGGCGGCACACTTGGTGGTCTCAGCACTACTGTATCTCTTTTTGTTAATATAATATAGYAGGAACCAACCCTTTTTTACTAAAAAAAAAAAATGTCTAGTATGGATGTTATTTAGTTTATAGATCTAATGTTCTTTAATCTAAATGTTTAGTATGGTTATGCCTGTCATTTAATGAGTGATATAGATGTCATTTGATTAGCAATAYGATTGTCCTTATTATTTTAAATTCTCTCTGTTTTTGTATTCATTCTTATGTGGTGCTATGACAACTATTCATTTCATATAAAAAACACAATTTGGTAAACCATAATCCCTAAGTTGACTTAGTAGGCATTCATTGCATGCAACTATGTTTATATGAAGGATCCATAAACTGGYGTTACAGGGGAGGGAGAGAAACTGCCTAAACACATACTAAGCTATAACTATTATGTGTCTTTTGAGCAGTTGTTGGGAACAACATCCTCTAAATCTTATTATGAATTTCATTAGGGCCCTTAAGAGTCATTCTCAATTTTAATCATGTGAATATCATGCATCTCATAGCTATACGGGCCTTTCCCTGTACATGGACAGGGCCGAATACGGCCCCGTCAACCTTCTATACTAGTAAAACTAATAGTATAACAATTTAAAACTATAAATTACCTGGAATGCCTGCCTGCAGGGTCGAATATGGCCTTGTCCATGAATAGGGACAGGCCTGAATTCGGGCATGTCCCTATACATGGACAAGGCCATATTCGACCCTGCAGGCAGGCAGTCCAGGTAATTTATAGTTTTAAATTGTTATACTATTAGTTTTACTAGTTTAGAAGGTTGACGGTTCGGGCATGTCCCTATACATGGACATGGCCATATTGGGCCCTGTCATCCCATCTGATAAGCAAATGATACCTCTACTTGTCTATGTCTGATATGGTCTCGGTCTTGTTGTTGTCGTTGGTTGGTTGGTTGGCTACTTGTTTGTATTTGTTTTTCATTTGCATAACTAATAAGCTATTATTCTAATCTTTTGCCTTACCTTCCATTACTAAGAAATCCGTCCTCCATTATAGGAAAAATATTTGATTGAGAATATATTTTACTCTATTGTGTCTCCATCCTATTGTGTTCATAAATTATTAATTTATAGGAGGCTTTGTCTCCATCCTATACTATTCATATTGTGGAAAATCAAGTTTGGTTTGTACATGGATGTAGCCTACCAAATATATAGGCAAGGATTACATTTATATATTTTTTATTCAAATGAATTTATTTTGAACATAAAGTAACATATTAAAATGAGACAACATTATTGTTTAGAGTACATGGATGTCGCCTCCTAAAAATATATAGGCCATTTGGGCCTAACCCTGTACACGGACATGGCCGTATTTGGCCCTGTCCATGTACATGAATTTGGGCCTGTCACTGTACATGGACATGCCTGACTATGGCCCTGTACATGGACAGGGTCATATTCATCCCTGTCATCCCATCCGATAAGCATATGATACCTCTACTTGTTTGTGTTTGATATGGTCTAGGTTTTGTTGTTGTCATTGGTTGGTTGGTTGGCTACTTGTTTTTATTTATTTTTCATTTGCATGACTAATAACCTATTATGCCAATCTTTCGCCTTACCTTCCATTACTAAAAAATCCATCCTGCATTATAGGAAAAATATTTGATTGAGAGCATCTTTTACTCTATTGTGTCTCCATCCTATTGTGTTCATAAATTATTAATTTATAGGAGGCTTTGTCTCCATCCTATACTATTCATATTGTGGAAAATCAAGTTTGGTTTGTACATGGATGCAACCTCCCAAATATATAGGCAAGGATTACATTTATATATTTTTTATTCAAATGAATTTATTTTGAACATAAAGTAACATATTAAAATGAGACAATATTATTGTTTAGAGTACATGGATGTCGCCTCCTAAAAATATATGGGCTAGGATTGCATTCATAAAAACTGATTAAAATATAAAGTGAATTTTATAAAAAAAAATAACAATAAACTCTGCTCTTGCGTAAACATATATATAATTAATGCCAAAACCAAAACTCTATTTCAGATTAAGTTGATTAAAATATAAACTGAGTTTTATAAAAAATAACAGTAAACTCTACTTGTGCGTAAACATATATAAAATTAATGCCAAAACCAAAACTCTATTTGAGATTAAACTGATTACACTCTAACTGTGACGTAACAGTATTTACTTGAAAACCTAAAAGAATACAACAAGCAATCTCTGTGCAGACACATACAACAAGCATGCAATGCAACACAAATCAGTCTTTGCGCAGACACATACATCAAGCATGCAATGCTTAACAACGTGTCCATTGAGACTAGAATGGAAAATTTTGGTGTGGTACGAACTACAAGACGGGGTCGTATTTGGCCATGTCCATGTACAGGGACAGGCCTGAAGCATCTCTATGTATATTCACATTATTTACTGGTTTGGATTTAATGACATTTTATTTACAAAGTGTGTGGTCCCATGAGCCTCCTTTTAGTTGTTCATTTTCATTTTTTCTTCCATTACATTGTTCAGTTATTTTGTTCTTATTACATTGATGTTCTAAGATGTTTTACAATATCTGATGTTTGAATCTTAGGACCGTGTTTTTTTAATTATACATAGTTATTTACTCTCTTTGCTATATCTAATCAAGATTTATGTATTTTCATCCATATATAAGTCATCTTTGTCTCTGATTAAGTCAATTGCTTTCTAAATTTACCACACGCCAAAGGCAATTCTTTGAAATTCTTTGAAGGTATAATTCTAGTAATGTCTGGTCATATGGACGATTGAGGTTGAATATATGTAGTTGTAGGCACTGCACCTATTACAAAGTTGCTAAGTATGTTGCAAGATAGAGTTCAGAAACTCATTTCATGAAAGTTTGTTTTATTCTCCTTCAATCACTGTTAAAAAATCAATAGACGAATACGAGAACAAAATTATTCATAGATTTAAAAACCGTTATTTATTTGGAGGGTAGAAAGGTTCAGTATACGAGCTTCGGGATCTACCTCTATACAATAAAAGCATTCCATTGAGTTATGTCTAGTCTTATGGAGGATTGAGGTTGAATATATATAGCGTTAGGCGCTGCACCTATAGCGTTAGGAGTTGGCCCTGTCAACACTCTAACACTAAACAATTTAAAATCTAAAATCCAACTCTAACAATTTAATACTAACACTGACTATTTAAATCATAAAATTTAAAATTATTCTTAACTAAACGCTCTCAACACCAACATTCACCTACCCGCAACACCAACGTCTACCCGAATATGGCCCTGTCCATGTACAAGGACAGGCCCGAATTTTGGCTTATCCCTGTACATGGACAGGGTCGAATACGGCCTTGTCAACACTCTAACACTAAACAGTTTAAAATCTAAAATCTAACTCTAACAATTTAATACTAACACTAACTATTTAAATCATAAAATTTAAAATTATTCTAAACTAAAATTACCTGGATCGAATGCCCACATCACTAACGTTCGCCCGCCCGCAGCACCAACGACATCCACTAGCACCAAATTCCAACACCTATCACCTAACGCTATCACCTAACCAACAATTCAGGAAAACTATGAGGGGAGTGATGTGCGGGTAATATATAAACCATTTTTTTAGATGGAAGATTCTTTCGACCGAAAAACGTTCGGCCGACAAAGATTTTCGACTGAAACAATGTTCGTCTAAAAACATTTACCGGAAAAAAATATCGTCTAGCTAAGATGGTAGAAGACAGTCGAGGCTATTGTGCCAATACTATTTGATTTGACGTCCAATGGTTCGGTCAAAAAGAGGTGGCTTTCAGCCGAAAGAATTATTAGTTCGGACGAAAGAATGTTACTAGGAATTTTGGAAACCCGATTCTCACAAAAGTGTTACCCAACTTCGTGATTTCACCCCCATATAATTTTTAAATAAAATAAAATATATTATTATTGATTACATTCTTATATAATTTAATGAAAATAGTTTAAAATGAAAATAAATGATCTTTATTTGAATCGAGAATTATATTCAACCATGTAAAATATTGTAATCTTTCAATTTGCATTATGCATATTTAAATGATTATAGCAATGCCCTCACTGTTACACAAATATATATAACTAGGATTGAGTATGGAGGATGTACTAATTATGCTTTAAAGGTTCATAAGAGGAGGATGTAGAACTCTAAACATAAAGTCACATTTAATGACAAAGTTAGTATATATATAGGGGTTGATATTGAAGTTTTTGATACATAAATATAGGTTTTTTAATATTTTTCATTTCAAGGTCATAGGTCCCATCATGTTAGTAATTATGTAATAAAGTAGTCATGTTCATTAAAGAATTTTCTTGTATTTGCATACAACTATCATGATTTTCAAGACATTCCAATAAAATACAAAGAATTGAAAATTGAATTGCAATCAAATGTGTACAGACACCAAATTGGTGTATGAAACCCCCTCCGCCCAACAATTTGACTGGTAAAGTCTACAGAGGTATACATACCCTACCCCCTCTAGATTTGAACTTTTTAACAATGAGATAAATGAGTACAAGATGAAGGTAGAAGACAATTTGAACAAATTATTAAATGTAAAAAAAATTGTTTCAATAAGAAAAGTGAACTAAAGTCCCTAATCATGGTAAAAAAAAATGAAAAGATTTGAATTTATAAAGATTTCTAAAGATGAAATAGAATAATAATTATAAATATGTACATGTGGGTCACATTATCTTTTATATGTGTCTTATTGTACATCCTTTTGTACCTTCAAGTTATTGTCCTTCTTGTACTAAGATATTCCAACCCTAGTAAAACTCACTTCATAACGATTATATTTCAACCCAATAAAACTTACTTCATAATGCTCAATCCATGTCGTACGCAATGCTCCTTAAAATATTGAATACTAACAATTAGTTGGGTCACACTATCTTCTATATGTGTCTCATTGTACATCCTTTTATACCTTGGACTTATTTTCCTTCTTGTACTCATATATTCCAACCCCAATAAAACTCACTTCATAATTTTTATATTCCAACCCCAATAAAAATTACTTCATAGTGTTTAATCTATGTCGTACGCAACGCTCCTTAAAATATTGAATATTAACCATCAATTGGGTCACGCTATCTTTTATATGTGTCTCATTGTACATCCTTTTGTACCTTGGAGTTATTGTCCTTAGTGTTGCACTCATAAGTAAAACTCACTTCATAATGATTATATTCCAACCCCATTAAAACTCACTTCATAATGATTATATTCCAAACCCAATAAAACTTACTTCATAGTGCTTAATCCATGTGATATGCAATGCTCCTTAAAATATTGAATACTAACCAAGGTTGGAATTTCAAATCGGAATAGTCACTCAATCAAATTTGAGGGTTTCCACAACTCCAATGCTCATTTTGACAGGTTTAAAAATGACCAATAACTAAGAGCTAACTAGAGCGACACCATTTGTCAACATGCTTTTTTGATTAAGTTCATAAACTAAGAGATAACTGATAATTAAAAATTTAAAAATTCCCATAAAAACACTCAAACCCAATTTGAGGCCTTATATGAAGGAATTTGGCCCCGAAAAAGTGTCGAAATGATGTCTGATATGAAGGATTAAATTGACCCAGGAAGTGAAATCTTTGAGATGTAACTCCATGTAAAATTTCAGCCCAAACGGATAACCGAGTCAAAAGGTATGACCCTCGAAAAATCCCTACATCAAAGTTCTTGACAAATTTAATATTTATTTATGAGTTAGGTTTTATTGATATTTAAACCTAAGTTTTTTCAATTAATCAAAATATCATGTTTAACATTTAATTATGGGTTGGTATTGATATGAACCTAAGTATTACATTTCAAAAATCAATATAATTTTCATAAAAAAAAATGTTCTTATATATGAATTTGTGTTTCTTTTGTATTAAAGGAATGTTGATTTAAGGTTGCTTTTGAAGGTTTTGTTTATAAAAATATTAGTCTTTTAGGCCATGTTTTGAAAAATGTTGTAATTTTAACCTCGAAAAAAAATACACTACTACTAATGTCACTTTTCGATTTGGGAATTGATCTTAAGGTTTCTGTTGTACTAGATGTTAAAGCCATGGTTTCAAACAAGTTGTGATTACCCTATCCAAAAAAACTTGTGCTACTAGTAACTCCACTTTGGGGGTTGATTTTAAGGTGTTTTTAACAACATTTTGTTTTTTCAAGGACATGGTTGTAATATGTTGTAATTTGAACCCAAAAAAATAGTGTTGCTAGTAACACAATTTTTTTACTCAAGGGTTGATATTGAAGTTTTTGATACAAAAATATAGGTTTTTAAGGTTTTTCGGTTCAAAGTCATAGTTCCCGTCATGTTAGTAATTATGTAATAAAGTAGTCATGTTCATTAAAGAATTTGCATGTCCTTGAATACAACTATCATGATTTTCAAGACATTCCAATAAAATACAAGGAATTGAAAATTGAAAATTTGCGATCAAATATGTAATACAATGAGACAAATGAGTACAATATGAAGGTAGAAGAAGAGTTGAACAAATTATTAAATGCAAAAAAAATTATCTCATTAAGGAAAGTGAACTGAAGTCCCTCATCATGGTAAAAAAAATAAGAATGGGAAGATTTAAATCAATATAGATTTTTAAAGATGAAATAGAATACTAATTAGAAATATGTATAGTTGGGTCACACTATCTTCTATATGTGCCTCATTGTACATCCTTTTGTACCTTGGAGTTATTGTCCTTCTTGTACTAAGATAATCCAACCCCAATAAAACTCACTTCATAATGATTATATTTCAACCCCAATAAAACTTACTTCATAGTGCTTAATCCATGTCGTATGCAATGCTCCTTAAAATAGTGAATACTAACCATTAGTAGGATCACACTATCTTCTATATGTGTCTCATTGTACATCATTTTATACCTTTGAGTTATTGTCCTTCTTGTACTCATATTCCAACACCAATAAAACTTAGTTCATAGTCTTTAATCCATGTCATATGTAATGCTCCTTAAAATATTGAATACTAGTCATCAATTGGGTCACATTATCTTTTATATCTTTTAGTACCTTGGAGTTCATTTTGTACCTTGGAGTTATTTTCCTTGTTGTACTCATAATTAAAAGTCACTTCATAATGATTATATTCCAACCCCATTAAAATTCACTTCATAATGATTATATTCCAACCCCAATAAAACTTATTGATCCATGTGATATGCAATGCTCCTTAAAATATTGAATACTAACCCGGGTTGAAGTTTCAAATCGGAATAGTCACTCAGTGAAATTTGAGGGTTTCCACAATTCCAATACCTATTTTGACATGTTTAACCAAGAAAGTTCACCATTTTTCAATTTCTTTGAATGTATTTGACGAACAAATTGTAAATTTTAATAATTAGTAAAAAAAAAAATTAAAATTAACTCCTTAAAATATTCAATACTAACCATCATATTATTGATTTTAATAATTGATAAGGAAAACACTTCAAATTATTTAAAATGTTAACTCTAACAAAACAACAAATACAATACAATCTCTCTCTATTATTTAACTCAATACCATACTACCCTAAAGCTTAACTTAATATCATATTATATTTTCATAGCATAAACATTTGTTTAATCCATATGCTTAAAAAAAACAATAATATTACAAAATTCATTAAGACCAATTCATGCATAACCCTAAACAACTAATTCTTAGACCAATAAATATTGTAACACTAAACAATTAACCATTATTAGCCATTTTGATGATAATTAGTATTTAGATTTTAATAAAAGTTTATCATTAATTTTGATATTTTATAATAAATTATATATATATATATATATATATATATATATATATATATATATATATATATATATATATATAATATAAATTAGAAATGATTTTTTCATAAAAAAAAATTATTTTAAATTGTAATTACGTCGAAGATGTTCATTAAGGGGAGGTTTCTCTTGCCCCTTCGTCGTCTATCCGCACCGTATAAATAAGTTCCACATGCATATATTTACAACCTATCAACAAATGCCAGGTGTGTGTTTATCTGCAACCGCTTCCTCCACCTCCCTATTGCACCATTGTCCTTGTGGTTCCTCTTAGATATACCAAACTCCTGAAAATTTCTGAGTATTTTCTTGTGTGTTAATTCTGTCAATTATAGCAATGGCCTCTACAACTACAGAGAATGCTCATGAGGAATTTATTACAGTCGTTATTGAAACAAAGGCCAACGAGCCCAAGGCCGCCAAGAAGGCGAAGGCTCCCAAGGAAAATAAGCCGAAGGTTCCCAAAGGCTCCAAGCCTGCCCCTTCTCATCCTCCATACTTTCAGGAATAGTTGGTTAAATGCTTTAATTTAGTGTTACATTCCTTTTATTTCAGTGTGAAAATAGCCCAAGGCTCCCAAAGGCTCCAAGCCTTCTCCTGCTCATCCTCCATACTTTCAAGTATAACTGGTTAAATTCTTTAATTTAGTGTTACATTTCTTTTCTTTCAGTGTGTGAATCTATTGGAGAGTGTGTAACATTCCTCTCTTGCGCACCGAGCGAACTTATTCTTTGAGGACACTTGCTCGCAAGTGATCCGGATTATTATGCTATTAAAACATTGATTTGATTATGAGGTGTTATGGGTTGATGACATGTTGTTTCACTGCATTGACATAGATATGTGCTATTGATTTGGTTTTATTGAGTGTTCAGGATTTTGGACCCCAAGGATGCAGAAGCATCGATGGAACCCCTTGGACTCTGGATCAAGTCAGGGAGTGAACCATTGGGGTTTGACTGTTTTGTATATGATATTAGTGCATCTGGTTAGATGATATGATTATGGATATATTGTTGACATGATTCGTTGATGATGCAGGTTGACGATAGCTTGCCGACCAGACTCACATGTGGAGTAGAGGGGTCACGCAGAACTACCAGAGATGTTGAGGGAGAGGTGTGGACAACAACCCTGCCACAGCCTACTAACACTCCCGTCATGGCTCGAACTGTAGGTTAACGATTACCTAGTTCGAGAGGACCACGTTGTCGTGAGGGAAGACTGTGACAGTCATGAGGGAAGACTGTGACAGTCACTCATGATGATTCTAAGGGGCACACAATAAGGCAGGGGCCTTATTCCTTAGAGGCCTTTATTCTCCCACAAGTTCACCTAGCGGAGTATTAACTCTAGGGGTTTTTTATGTCTACCAAGTCAGTCAAGAGGTGAGTGGCACCCTTGGAGCATGTGGTGTGTCCTGAAGGGCACGTCGCGCAAGGGAAACAGATGAGGCGAGTGGCACCCTTGGAGCACCTAGTTCGTCCTGAAGGGCACGTCGCACAAGGGAAGCAGATGAGGCGAGTGGCACCCTTGGAGCACCTAGTGCGTCCTGAAGGGCACGTCACGTCGATAATGATAAATGAATGAACCCAAATGGCCTTAGGACCAATAACATGATAATAAATTTTTAAAACAATTTCCCTAATAAAATGTCACCCAACACGAAAATTAAAGTCTAGGTCTAAATTATACTAGTGGCAAAATTTTCTCTATCCTTTAATATATATATATATATATATATATATATATATATATATATATATATATATATAAATAAAATAAATAATTGTTTTATTATATTATGATAATTTAAAGTTTATTAATTAAAAAGGGAAAAGGGAAAAAGTAAATTTCTACACCTGCCAATTTGAGTTCTAAATGAAAAGGGGAAAGAGGGAAATCTAAAATATTATGAAACTAGGAAAAGAGGGAAATCTAAATAATTAGGAAACTAGGAAAAGAGGGAATCATAAAAAGAAAAAGGAAACACAAGGGAAAAAGCAGAAAGTCAACTTAGTAAGGTATCTACCATTTAAGAACTTGCTAATTTTAAACTGATCTAGCAAATGAATAAGGGGGAAAGTCATTAAAACCTGTAAGAGAATTTGGGGACACCTAGGAGCGATTCTAGGAGTGACTCTAGGTGGGTGAGGGAAATAAGGGTAATTAATTAATTAATTAAATCAATTTTTGGAGGAATGAAGGGGTTGGGTGACACTTGTACGGGGAGGGTTTTTATGAATTAATTTGTTAAACTTTAAATAAAATAAGATTTTGGGAAAGTAAGGGGGTTTGAAACTCTATATAATGGACGGAGGAGAAGGATGTTGGATAATTTCTAGTTGCGTAATGTTACACTACAAAAATCTCTACTTGACTGACTTAGCTTGTGGAAGCTGGGATACCCATCTCGGTGAGGAGTGGTAGCTCAGCCTTGTGAGGCGAGCTGGGAGCTAGTTGATTCTCTGGTTAGTGTACATGGCCTCCTTGTGGCTCGTGGGGCTAAGGGGGGAAGAAGAGTACCCCTAGAGTTGGTTGGGAGGTACCGGTGAAGTCTCATTGGTCGGCAAGCAGGAGTTGCACGAAGCACGCGGGACAACTCAGAGCGGGCGAGCAGGCAACGATACGATTTCTTTATTTTTGCATGGTAGATTGTAGTAGGATTTATGCTTGGATCTGCATGTTTAATTGGGTAAGTAAATTGATTGTCTTAGCGTTCTAGTAGATGACTGAATTTATCTACATCCATTAGCTCGATGTTGGTCTTCTCATGGCCTTCGATTCCCGACATGTCTTGACCACCCTTGGGTGTATTGATTGGTGAAGTTTGTGGTTGTTTTTCCCTTCATCCCTATCTCATCATTCCTCGCCTAAGAAGCCGGCAAAGAGCCTGATCTACGGTCGTCGCTTCAGTGTTAATAGACCTATGGATCTCAATGCCCTGCTTTTATGTGCGTGGATGATGAGCAAAGGGCATTCCTGTCAGTCGTCTACCTCCATTATTTTCCTTGGTTGATCGTTTGATTTCGCCATCTAGCAAATACCTCTGTGTATGGATTATCTTGGATCCTTGTTAGTTTTTCTCTATGCCTTGACTGATAGAATCCCTGCGATCATTCTCATGACTTTTCCCATTGGATCCTTGCATTCTCTAACTGTTGTCTGCGTTGGATTGGTGTCCTGGTAATGAAAAGATTTAATTTCAGTCTGCATTTTTATATTGGTATCCTAGAATGTAAAAAAAAAGGGGGGGGATTTAATTTCAGTCTTTGTTTTTATGTTGGCATCCTGAAAATGGAAAATCAATTTAATTTCTATGTCTGCATTCTCATATTTGGTACACTGGAATTGGATAAAAGTTTGTGTAATTCTCGGTCTGCATTGTAATGGTATCCAAGAAATGGCCCAATGAATTAAATTCCCTATCTGCATTTCATTTTTACTTTTGAGGTGATTTTTCCCTTGAAGGAGACTGTGTCTTGCACTTAAGAATTTATGTTTTTTTTATTACCTTGTTGCCTGGAAAATTCACCCCTCTCTGGACTGCATTTTGTTTTACTGCTGGGGCAATTTTTTCCCTTGCTGAAGACTGAGTTAAGCATGAAAACTTATTTTTGTTGGATTCCTAAGAATGCCCACAAATTGCAAATTAATTGATGTTGTGTTTTCATGTTTTAACCACGAATTTGCCACAGAAATGATCTTTGCGTCTTCCTGTAGAATGCCCACGATTTTTACCATTGAAATGTGATTGAGTTTGTTGTTACCACGATTTTATGATTACGATTGGACTATTACACAGAGTTTGTTCTTTACTGACACCACCATTTTGTTACCATGGTTTTAATACACAGATTAAATTACCACGATTTTACTCTCACAGGATCTGATTCTTTGTTGTTTCAATGCCCACGATTTTTCCTTTCAATGAGGCTGAGATTGTTGTCTTAAATGCCCACGAGTTTTGCTTTTAAAATGAGACCGAGCTTGTCGTAAATGCCCACAAATCTACTTTAAAGTGCTTTCCTAATCTGGTTGAATTTACCCACGAGTTTTGGCTTCTTAATAGCCTGGCAATTTGGCCAACTGTCATGTCTGCGTGTTGCCTTGTGTTACCAGGCGTTCGGCCTTTAGTTAACTACAGTTCATTTTTTTCTTTATTATTTTATTTGGAATGCATTTCGTTGCTTAATGCCATCTCGATCACTCCTTTATTAATTATCAGTTGCATCCTCATTTAATGATGGTGTAAAGTCTCTGCAATTTGCAATGTAAGGCTGGTGCGTGTACCCATTTTTTCCAGCTGACTGCTTGCTCCTTTAATAGAAACTCTTAGCTGCCAGGTGGGAAGGGATGACATGTTCTACACAACAGTTTTTAGTTTTTTTTTAACAGCTTCTCCCTTGACAACCTTGGTTGGTACAATATTCAATTTGATTAGACAACCCTTAATTTTATTTAGGCCAGACTTGTGATTAGTTGGAAATTTGATTAAACATCCTTGAATTGAGCACAACAGTCTTTAATTTGTATTGCAGCCTTTCGTTTAAATAGACAACCTTGATTGATTAGACAACCTCACTTCCTTCTTAGACAGTTCTTAAGTTAATTAAACTTAGAATTGGTTGTTTTTAGATTTCTGTGGTGAGTATTTTTGAAGTTGTTTGCCAGATAATCCACAGTTGGTGTCATTTTTGTCGACGTTTTGAATCCGAATCGGGATTCATCATCAGGACTAATTG
>ML822041.1:77281-102027 GCA_009831015.1 Picea engelmannii | reverse complement strand
AAATTTGAAATCTTCAAAATATTTTGATAGCATATATTGTAATTATTATTTTTTTCTATTTTAAAAATTAATTGATTTTAGAATTGAAATGTTTTTACCCAATGAACTTTAAATTTAAAAAAGTTATCAATAGTAAAAAAAAACACTCTTTGTAAATGTGATTAGATTCTTACCTTCTATATACTTGATTTGCAATGTGCTACTAATCTTATTACCATCTCCATCGATCATCTCATCTCAGATCTTTTGAACTAAGAAGGAGTAATATTCTAAAATAAAGTAACCTAACTGGCAACCCAAAATTTTAGAGCATGAACCCTCAAATCCATGCGCATAGCTTCGGCCATTCTTAAAACCAAAACCTCACTCAACAATGTAGCTTAAAAAATGTTGATGTTGTCATCCAAATATTTAGATGCAAAGGTGAGAGAATTGAAGAAATATAAATACATTGTGTCGATATGTATACAAAAATATTAATATTAAATGGTATCCCAACAAACAATGAACATCCCATGCATTTGGTTTCCAAAACTATTCAGTGTTGTTAGATGTGCAAAGGTTGTGAAACAAGGATATGATGAAGTTCCTCTTAAATGAAATGAAATGGCAAAACTACCCCTTAAATTCTTTCACGAATGAATGCCTCTAACAATATTTGTCATCATCTTTAAGCCAAGAATTGTGTAACTAGTGACAATGTCTAATTTGTTTATTGTGCACCTTGAAACCCTTTCATAATTCCACATTAGTGTCCCCTTCTGGATCTAAAGACACATGGATAGCATTCAACGACATAGAGACTTTAGTACATAATGATTTATGGTCCCATGCATAGATGATTTTGAAGCAATGATAAGAGTGCATTTGCGACAACATTACCATTCAAATTGGATGTCGTGGGCTTGTCAATAAAATTACAAAAACAACAATAATTTTCATTTTCTTTGTAGCTAATTACATGCCTCTTCATCTTTAAATATTAGTAATTATATTGCTAATTAATGTTTGAACTCTATAAAATATATGTTTGTGAAGATTTATTATTTTCCTAAATATAAGTGGCAAGCTTTATTCAACATAGTAAGTTAAAAAGTGAACAAATTTAATAATTTTTATGTCGAAGTTCTTCTCAAAATCTAATAGGAATTTTGACTCATTTTAAAAAACCCCAATAATCGAAATTTCAAAAACAATGAACATGCATCAAGGAGAAACTTTATCTTTCTTAAATAAAAACTTTTTAACTAATTCCCTTTTCAATATAAACAAATATATTATATCTACTATCTCTTAAAAAAAATAGTATATATATATACATACACTAATTTACCCAACAAAATTAAATTTTTAATTGATATCTCATACGAATCTTCTGTCAACTCAGCTTTTCCAACCATCATTTTTACAAATTATAAAGATGAGAAACGGTGGTGGTACAAAGCCATCTGGCTGGTAAAAATTCCAAGTAAAATCACATATTTTGTATGGTTATGTTTAAAAGACAATATACTTTCTGGGGCCAATTACCAGCGCAGAGGGGGAATTGGGCCTTTTGCTTGCAATTTATGCCTAAACGTCGAAGATACAACGGAACACATTTTCACATCTTGCAAAGTCTCAAAATCTTTATGGAAAGACATCCTTGCTCAATTGATGATCCAGGAGGATTGGGGAGACCAGAATCTGGAAGGAAATCTACTCAACTGGTTTATCGGACACCCAAAGAAGAGACACATCCCTTTCATGGTGATATGGGGCATTTGGAAGTATAGGAAAAAGATTTTATTTGAAAATTGGAAAAGACAAGATCTCGCCATTGCAAAAAAAAATTTCCTATCAATCTAAGAATTACAAGAAGATTCAAAGCCAGATAGGTTGGATTACATTCTAAGCCCTGTATATTTTGATGAATCTCCAGTCAGCTTCTTTGATGGGGTTGCTTCAGGAAACAGGTGTGGCATTGGTTTATTTATCAAACTCAGCAATGCTCACAACTTCAAAGCCTTTTTTGCAGGAGGAGAGGGCAACAATATGAAAGCAGAACTTTTAGGAATTTGGGGACTTTTACATTTGGATACACTTCTTTCTCTTAGCAGGTTAATGATAGTCGGCGATTCCAAAGCTACCATTGAATGGATTAAAGGTGTCTCAAGACTCAATTGTATCTAGCTCAGACCTTGGCAGCAGAAAATAAAAACTCTTCAAGATCAGTTTGAAAGTGTAAAATACATTCATGTGCATATAACCTTTAACCATATCGTCGATCAGCTCTCAAAACAAGCACTGGATTGCTCCCCTGGGTGGCTCTTCCTTGAGGAGAATTTAGATGGAGTAACAGTGCACACAGAAAAAGTCTCCATGTTCTAATCTCACTATGCATTTTCCAAATCTTAGTTTTTGATGTAAGACAATGTTATGATGAAGTAAATGTACTTAAGTGGACAGCAAATCATTATCAAGGATGAAATAGTTATATATGTTTTGTAGCCAAGTTACATGAAACTTTTGATTTTCTCATGATCTTATTGAGAAATATAGAGTCAAAAGTAAATTGTTAAAAGATATGTACTTATGATAGTTTCACTTGATTCTCAATAGAATAGCAGTGAGACTACTTTTTTCTTTGTGGGAAAAAAAAAAAAAAAATCTTCATAGCACCTACATCAACACCATTCTCTACAACCACCAATTATATAAATGTTTTTTAAACAACAAATCATTATTCTCTACAACCTACAACCACCAAATATGTAAATGCTTTCTAAACTCAATGCTCCTATAATGTGCTTTAGCTTCATGGCCACAATATATTTCTTAAATGATGTCATGGTTTCCCATATTATTGTTAATGTAATATTTGAAAAAACCAACAGTGAGTGTTCAATATATATTATTTGTCATTTGTTATTTATTGTACTGTCTCCGGTAGTATATAGTGATGAGTTCGCTTTGACTGCTATATTATTTTGGTTTGATTTCAAAAAAATTGTAAAGAACCTAATGTGTAACATAGAAAACTTAAAATTTTATTTTTTAATATGTAAAAAAACTTAGTTTTCTTATATTTCATTGGTTGATAGCTTTATAGTATTATTGGAGACTTCACTTATTTCAAGGTTTCAAAGTGCGCAGGGGGTGGGGTGCTTATGTATACAAACGCTATTACACGGCGTTCAAAAGCATACGAAACAACACATTGACTAAGGTTGCTCATACTGCCTCCCACAAATTCTTAGGAGGCAATATGAACAACCTTGCTGCCCTTGTTTATAACGTAGCCTTGTTTACCATGTTCTTTTTTGGGGGGTAAGCGTAACCTTGTTTAATATGTAAAAGTAACGGCCTACTAATGATTTCCTTTTTGCTTAAAAACCCTTTCAAATACCTTATGAGTAATCTTTAAACATTTTCGGTATTAATTATGTCGGTGACTTTAAGAGTAAAATAATCCCTTTATAGCTTTTAAATGATGACCTTTTAGGAATTCAAACTAACTGTATCGTGTCGGCGTCACTTGTAACCTTTTCATTTTCTAAAATTTGTAGTTTAAATGTTTTACGAAATGATTTTTTTTGGTGATATTTTTTGGGGACATTTACTTGAAATCTGGCGAGAAATTGTTAAATCCGCAGAGCCGAGTGACTATTTTTGTATAATTTGAATGCCCAAAAAAAAATTCAACATGCTAAATCCATTTCTGTATTAAAAAATAGATTTTAAACAACAAAAATAGTGATTTTATACAAATTTATGCCACGACATTCCGACAAAAAAAATCATTTCATAGAACACTTAGACAACATATTTTCAAAGATTATCTTTATTCTTTAAATTCCCATGTCTAGTTTCTCTAGTCTTGAATTCCCATGTCTACCTTCTCTTACTGTGTCTATATTTCTTTCGTTTTTATATACATTAAAAGATATTGTATTTTTTATATATTTATAAAAAAATTAAGAAATGCTTTCTTGTCTCTCTAAAATCTAAAATGGTATTCATTTTATATATATAATATTTTGTCATAGATATTAGCGTTTTTTAATTTACATTTTTTTCTTAATAGAAAGTGCTAATTTTTTTCATTTATATAAATTAATGGTTATATTTAAAATTTAAATCGTTAATGTTTAACTTAATAAATGATAAATTAATGGTTATATTTAAAATTTAAATTGTTAATGTTTAACATAATAAACGATAAATTAATAGTTATATTTAAAATTTAAATTGTTAATGTTTAACATAATAAATAGATTTTAAAAATTTTAAATTGTTTTCTTAAAAGGATTTTTTTAAGTTATAATTTATTTAATTAATGAAAATTTTGATCATGAAACTTTATGATGTCCTTGTTAAATATATAGTCTTTGCAAGACTATATTAGTTTGCCCATATAATAAATGTAAATTTTTTTCTCATATAGTTTTCTTTAAGTTTGAATTTTATTATTTTTGTTGTTTTAAAATTTTCACTAACTCTTAGAAGGAAGATAGCTATCTCGATCTTTGGAATGCACAATGTGGCGACGAGCTTAAGAAGGTTGTATTAAATAGTGTTTTGTGTCTTCATCTTGGTCTGGTCCTAGTTCTATTAATGGTGGTAGTTGGCACTATTCTCTCTCTCTCTCTCGTGCATAAAACAATAAAATCATGCACATTTATATGCACACCAACCCTTAATCAATGTGAAAAATCTAGGTGTTCATACACACATATAGAATAATTTGTTACCTAAAGCAGGGATGTCTATCAAACTATATGTCACATCCCCACAGTGTGCCTAGTCGAATCTTGCAATCATGCACCTATCAAGGGTGTGCAACACCACGACGTCTCTCACTTGGCTACTTGGCAACACCAAGGATAATTCGTCTGGACTACGCCTCTTCACCTAGAGCATACCCATACTTTGTTCTAGGCTACAGGCAAGTCACACTCATACTTAGTGTAACTCTTGTATACTTAGACATTCGTTAATTTCTTTAACACTCAATGATATTCAAGCATACTTCCATGAAAAACCAAGAAAATTGTGGAACAAATGAAAAACAAACACAGATACAGGGTGGGCGGCACAAACCGTGCCTAACACCCAGCTAAGTATTTGTTATTGTGAAACAGTTATAACATGAGCACTACCAACTTGTTTACAATAGGGAAGAATCAAATGACTCACCTCACCTCACCAAGACACTCATACATATATTGTCACCAAGACTCTTCATCACAACCTTCTCCACAGCCACTTGGGAGGAAACTCAGACATGCCTCCAACTGCAAACTTGTTGTCTTTTTGTCTCTGCGAAATCTATCTCTTCATTTCTGCAGACTTCATAGATTTCAGTTCTGCCCCACACATGCCTCCAACAGACCTGTGTTTCCAGACTTAGCCAATATCATCCAAAGAGAAACTTGCCCATATATTTCCAACGAATCCACCTCAAGACAACACAATTCCTCCCAAGTGGAGTGACTTGGATCCTTGAGGGAGTTCATTCTCTTCGTCTGCCTCAGAATCGCAAAGCTCCCTTGCTCTCCTTGTCTTCTAAAACTTCCTTCATTGGTTGTGCACGCTCGTTCTGTTATAGGATCTCCAAAGGTCACCATTTTGTTCGTTGGGGGTGTCATGCCCCTTCATGAACCTATGTCCAAACGAATCATCAGGCCACTTTGCAGACCGGGTCACCTAAATGAACTCATGCACTC
The DNA here is from genome assembly GCA_009831015.1 of Picea engelmannii. Lineage (NCBI taxonomy): Eukaryota > Viridiplantae > Streptophyta > Pinopsida > Pinales > Pinaceae > Picea > Picea engelmannii. The sequence continues at coordinate 96,319 of ML822041.1, read as the reverse complement.
ATCCATCGTCATTCCCCTTGGGACTGACGAACCCATCCTCGGTGCGCCCCTCATTTTGGTGTGCTCAATCCGTCAAACCAACTCATCCTCTTGGGTATGCACACCCTTTAGGTGAGTCGAGCCAACTCTCCAAAGTGTGCCCCCCGTGCCTTAGTCGATTTGTTTGATTGGTGGAGCACCCAAGTCTTTCCCTCAAACCTTCATCAAACCATCTGTCATCTGAATTGTGTCACAAGGAAACTTGGGTGGAGTCATCCCTTGGCACGTTGTGTGTCCAAGGAACCCCAACTCTCCCCTATATGAAGATTGTTATCTCCTCATTTTCACCGAGCATCCTACCTGCCCAATTCAAACTATGGTGGAAGTGTACACCCCCAAGCTAAGCTTCCAAGGTATTACATCCTCCCCCACTTCAAGTCATTGTCATGCTTGGAAACATCCACAAAATATGAAATCTCCAAGTATCTGCCCAAACTCATGCCTCCACTGCAACCAAGTCTGTTGGAAACCCCAAGTTTCGTGTTGACAGAAAACCCCAAGTTTCCATCAAAGTGGAAACCTGAAGTTTCCAACTCGCACAAAAATCATTTGCGACCTTTGAAACCATCCACACTGCCTTCTACCCAAGTTTGTGTGCAACCAAATTCTCTGCCACAATGGAAATACATTCTTCCCTAACTTTGTCTATAATGTCTGATTTGTCGTTGCTCCGCCGCGATGATCACTCTCCATTTTTTGTTATTGTTGTTGCCTCAACTACTGCTACAAACTCAACCAAAACTTCAAAAATTTCTAAGTGTTGAACTCCTCGTGAATCTTTATTGTGTTCATACTTCAACAAAATCTGCCATGTCTCCACAAATTACATGCCTTGAATCCTGCACTAGTTGGGTAGCTAGTCCAACCATCACGTCCAGTTCTTGAAATGTGCATTTATTTGCTCGAACTTAGTCTTTTGTATCTACATTTTCATCACTCTATCCAACTTCAAAGTCTAAGGCAAGTGTCCATCCTTACCTCATCATTGTTTTCATCGTCTGAATTTTGTCAAGGAGCTTTCCTCAATGACTAAGTGTTGCACTTTGAACCTATTGGTGCATCCTTACTCTTACTTCCTTTCGCAATTCAGCTCATCCACTCAATGATCTCAATCCAAGGCAAGGTCGCCCTTCACCTTCTTGCACTATGAAGTCACCCCAAAACAAATTCATCCACGACAACTTGACTCATCTATCCACCTCATTGAACAATTAGCCAATCTACCCCAAGAACTGTGTGTCTAGACTTCCTTTGACTCACTGCTCCATCACCTTACCATGGTGTTGTGTCTACCTCTCTATGACTTGGAATGGTTAAGCTTCACCCTCAACCATCTTTCCCAAAGCAAGAGAAACACACATGCCCAACCTCTTCATGTTGCAATCTGCATGTCTACACAATCCTCCAAAAAAAGGCAAGTCCCCAACTCGCCTCCTTTCATCAAGTCACCTCAATGAAATTCCATGTTTGTGATGAGTGTGGCCAATAGGCCTACACTCCTCAAACCTCCCAACGAACTATCCAAATCATTCCAAGAAGAATGAGTTACCTCAAATAACTTCCATGCTTTAGACATGTCCACACCAATACTTTGCCAACCTCAACCAACGACCCCTATCAGATCTCTAAGTCTTTGCACAATCATCTGCAAGTCACCAAGGTGCACTCTGCCAAGTCACTCGATCTGTGTTCTTCCCATTCAGATTGACTGCCAATCATTCTTGGTCGACTCCTTTGCTGACTCCATCTATCTCCTAGAACGAATTTCCTTGCACTTGTTGCAAGCATCCAAATTTTGGCACTGTCATTGTGACTCATCAAGTCACCACCTGGCTCAAAAAATATGGCTAAGGCACCAAGCACCATGGCACCTCACCCATCCTCTCAAAATTGGCACGTCCATACCTCATTTCCCACTTCAAAGTAATGACCTGTCCAATGCACCTCATCAAAGAGTTAGGCAGCTTCCTCAACCCACTCCACGGTTGCATCCAAAGTTTCCTAAGTCAACCACAAGACTCATCCAAGTAAGTCATCCAATCTCTCTACACATTTTCCCAACTAAGGTATCCCAAATTGCTACAAGAATTCTTCGAATCTACACCACTTGAGTCACCTTCAATTCTATTGGTTTTCACTGCGAAAATAGATTGCACTTGAACCACCAAGTCATCTAATTTCCCTTCAAAGAACTCACTACAATACAAGGAAAATGAAAGAATGCAAGCCAACCATACCCTTCTCAACGACATCCTTTGTTGCAACCATGTTCTGAGTCTGTTGTCTTTGGCCTATGCTTTCCCAAGCAACTGACTCTACGTGTGAACTCTCCTCAATCACCATTTTCATCTCCATAAACTTGCAACACCTTCGCTAAGATACAAGGATGAGTCCATCTGTCCACTTCATAAATTTTTCTAAGTCCCAAACTTTGCATGCAACCAGCCGAACTCATCTCCAACGTCTTTCCATCTTCGGACCTTCACTGCTTCCACTTTAAGGCACCATGCATATATTGTCCGGTTGTCAAGTCATATTGTTGTGTTGATGTTTAGATTGGTTAAGATCCAAACAAAAACCTCACAAAGATATGAATCCTCTTGTGTTTTTCTAGAGATGGTACTCATCTTTGGCTCTTATATATTTATCTTGGTATCTTCAGACTCAAATATTAAAATGGCAGAATTTTAAATAGCAAACCCCAATCTTTATCACTGAAGAAAATTAAAATACTATTGATTAAAAATAATATACATTCACAAATAAAGAATTCCTAAGAAGAGGACCAGAAATTTTTAATGACTAGAATACAATTTATACAGAATACTGTACATAAATAAAATAGCAATTATATGAAAAATGATAAAATTCTCACATTCATCACAGTATCACAATTTTGATCACATTCACAAGAAGAAAAGACAGATGTCCTCAGTTGAGAGAACTTTAAAATATTTTTTCATTAAAAACAATAGAGAATATGACAGGAAAACTTTAAATATCTTATGCTCAAAACACAGAGTTCAAGACATCATTAAAGTTTAACCTCGAAATAGTTCTATGGGATTTAAAAAAATAAAAATAGTAGTCTTTAATAGTTTGGAAATAAAATAAAATGGCATTCGTCGAAATGGACTGGGATTGGGCTCCCATAGGCCATAAAATGGAAGTGTAACAGGGATGAACCTAAAAAGGAAGACATGAGGAGACAATCAGAAATTAGTTATGAATTTCAATAAAGAAGATACACAATTGGATGATTCTTGAAAGAGAATGATAAAGAATAGAGAAGGATGTGATCAATTTACACACTGCCATGGATCTCTCTTTATATATATATGCTTGTCGATGTTCCCTTTGTATTATCCTTTGTTGGGATTCTTTGATCAATTGTAACTATTTCCTCTTGTAACTCCATGCCTCCTTATCCAGAAATATAGTCTATCATGTCTTCTAACTGTGAAAACTTACATTTCCATATTTTGATTAAAGCTTTCTTTAACCAACTATCAACATAATCCCTCGTGGTAGCGACAGTTACTTCTTGTCTCACTCTTATATCAAATAGTGAATCCTCTATTTCTCAGTAGTCGATTGAAACTTGATATAAAGTATCTTTTATATCCTCATTCTTATTCACATAACTGACTAACCAATTTTCTACTTCAAATTCTGAATATTCTGTTAAACTATTAAACTTCTCGGTCGATGCAAATTTTAATAATTGCAATTTCTCTTCAAATTGTTCCTATAATACAATATATATGATCCCATAGCATCCAAAACCCTAATCTATTTACCTAGGTTAGATTCCTTAACCGGAATAATATTACAATGGGATGAAATACTATTGGTCGAAAAAACACCAAAAACAGTCCAAAAATGGACCAAAAATAGCCCAATTTTTTTTTGAGGGGGCTCCACCCCTGAACCCCCAAGCAAGGGGGGCATATTGAGCCCCTTGACACAACATATAGTGCATGGAGCTAATCATGCAAATAATATAACACATTCCTAAAATATAACACTATGGATATTTCGTACATCTCCAAAAATTATAAAGCATTTAAAGATGTATTAGACGGATTTGAGATTTAAAAATGCAAAAAAAAATTGATTGGGAAAAGGATCCCATTGACGAGTGCCAAGGTTGTTTCAAACTTGTCAATATGTCAATTGAGCTACTAACAAGGTAACGGTGTGGGATTTCTACAAATATCATATCGCAATTTCAATGCCCATAAAGAAAATGACTTCGCCTTTTTTTGAGTTTTTTGTTTCAAGCTTTATTTTTTTAAATATATTTCTTATGGGTTGGGTGAGTTGAGTTTTGTGTAATTTTTTAAAAATATATTTAAGAGAAAAAATCATTTCAATTAGTTTTTATCTTGTTTTAGGTTTTGATCATGGTGGCTAGCATGACTAGATTGGTCGAACTCGACCTCCACTCCACAATCTTGTGTGATGTGTCCATCATTAGCATACTCATTGTGAAAATGATGTCCATATGCCCACATAGATTTTGACAAATGCATCTGTAAAAATGTGAACAAAGGACGATGTCATATGTCTAATAACCGAAGAATTAATAAAAACATAATATGTGTTACAATTCAAATGTGCAATATTATAAATAGAATGTGGTACTCAGAGAGCTTATTACATAGTTGTTGAACCTGATACCTATGTTTAGTGCATCGAGATATTCTCCACGTGGGTTACGACCAAACACCACATATTTCTCTTGTATCTGGTCAACCAACCAACTGTTGGGACATATTTTTTTCATATTTTCTTTTAAATAATCAGGATAATGCATGCTTCTAACATTCAATCATCTGAATGATTTCTTGTCATTGTCTCGTTTTCTTATTTCCTTTTCATAAAATGTGATCCATGGTCATGTTGCCTCTACGTTGTAAAGAACAAATCTATTGATGGCAACAATTTCTAAATTCATTGATGTATACGAAAATTCAAAACGAATAACATGAGAACAAATATATATTATCAACTTAAAGAACAAATTTATTGATGACATCGATTTCTAAATTCATTGATTTATATAAGAATTCAAAACAAATAGCTTGGGATGAAATATATATTATCAACTTCAACGTAAGCTATTTCTCTGTACTAAATTGAAAAAATATAACTGACTTGCTCCAAGCACCATATTCTATTCATTTGGAGTAGCTCCCCTTCCCTTTTGTCCTCATCTTGATGGTCGTCCCGAACGACTACCCCTGTTGTATCGTCAATTTGCTCAATGTACTCACTGGCATAATAAAACGACTTGTATACTATGTACCCCTCTGCCATAGACCCCTTTGGTTTTCTCCTTTTTCAAACAAACCCCTTCAATTTTTTCATGTACCTCTCTAAAAATAACATCTAATGACATGAGAGCACCCCAACTAATTCAACATCATCATTTATGTGAATTAGAAGATGGACTTGCAAGTCCATAAAACTCGTGGGCAATTCCTTCTCAAACATACAAACAATCTCAGCTATCTCTCGACACCACCATGGAATGCTAACCATATGAATATCCCTTGATGTGATCCAATGTACAAATGTAGATAATTTCGATATGGCATGTCACAGGTGCCAATGGAAGTCGTGGTTCACAAAACCACACACAGACAAAGGATAATGACACTACAAAATAGACACACACATCATTAATTTCCATAAAACTGTGAGTGCATAACATATTTTTACCGACGTCGGTATAGAAGAAGAATCGTGTATTCAACATACATACCCTTAGAATGTTCAGATGGTCATGTGATTTCAACCTTGACAAATTCTCTTCTACAATGAAGCAACGTCATAGAGTCGACCCATATAAAGAAGGTGCCTTCACACCCAATATAACATCATTCATCATAGAAAGATCATCTTTCTTCAAAATTCATAGGACATCACCTTCTTTAAAAGACCAAGAGGGACCAACCTCTCCTCTAGTTTTTTTTCTTGGCCAATGTCTCTTTTTAGTATTTGAAGCAATAAGATCTCTCCTAACAATGAATGTGTCTCTTTTATTCCATGATATGTGCCTCCATAAATAGAATGAAATATTTTTGAATATATGCATGTGATCTAGTAAGTGGCCAATCATAAGATGCTCCCAATATGGAAGCTCATAAAACATAGATTTCCTTTTCATCCCAATGGGAATTTTCACAACATAGGTGTCAAAAAATTTAGTATCATCGAACACAGGTTCACCATTTGAATCAAACAATTCTACCATTTCCTTCTCCTTCTCTATGTCATATGCCCTAATCCAATCTGACAGTGTCATTATTTTAGGTCTTTAGGTTCTCTCTAGTTTACCATTGAAAGCAAATGCAACTCTTGTATAAGGGTCGTCTTTTGGGAGGAATACCCTCGAATAGTTGTACATCGACTTTTGTAAGTGGTTCGACCACCAAGCCTTTATAGAAGGTCCAAAACATTTACATCCATGATACCCTTTTGTTACAAGACCTGCGATGTTATCATATACAGATCATGTTAGTGTCAAAAATATAATTGCACCAAACGAAGTATGTCAAATAACATTATATATATAAACAAATCATTGAACATGCTTACCAGAGAAAACTCCTAGTCTTGGATAATCGTGCATGGTGTATGCACATATGCCATACAATGTAAAAGACCTCTCCATTGGGATGGGTCTTGATACATCATATACATGTATCCCTTCCCATAATTGCTTAAATTCATCAATCGGTAGTCGGAGGTAGACATTCATTATTTTCACTTGTCTTCTACCTGAGACTATAAGAGCTAACATAAGATGTTCATTCTTCACGGACAACCATGGAGGGATATTGTTATTGATCACTACCATTGCCCAAACATAGTAGTTGGTGTTTTGGAGAGAATATGGGTTAAATCCATCCATAGCTATGCTCATTCATAGGCTCTTAACTTCATCCTTGAATTTATCAGGCCATGTATCCTCTATATGCTTCATGGCTATTGAAACTGTTGAGATTTGCATAACTCTTGGCTCACTTCTATGTGAGGCATGCCACCCTCGCAACATGGCTAATTGTTTGCAATGAAAGAGCTTTTGAATCCTTGGAATTATAGTCATGTGCCTCAATATATTATGAGGAGGACCATGTGCCTTACCTTTTTTATTTTATTTATGGTACCTACCATGCCCACAATATGGACATATCTCTTTGTCTGCATATTTTTTTTTGTATAGAATACAATCATTTGAACATGCACGGTATGATATGTACTCAACACCCAACATTTTTAGCATTTGATTTTCGTCTACGCAGCGATCGGACAAGACATTATCACTCGGAAGTACCTTATCTTTGAGTAAATTGCAATTAGTGGGCAATAAAAATGTACATTGTAATTAAGCATGAATAAAATCAACCCTTTTCTTCCTTCATTATGTGATAAAATTCCTTAAATATTTAGGGTAATTAATGCTTATTTACCTCAAAAGTGTCGAAAAACATGTGTCTGATATACTATACATTTCTTTCAAGTTGTGGAGTAACATCATTGTCCCTAGTTGGGTAGACCTTGCAGACCCTTGTACTCAACCAAATATAGGGGTGGTGGAAGCAAATTTCAAGCTTTTGAAGAAGGTATCTACGACATCAGTCAAATGCATCTAAACAAATTCCCTCCATGGCTTGGGGATCTCACGAGAAATCATCCACACCAACCTCTATATCATTACCTTCATCCCCAACATGTGAAGAACTAGTGTTATTGTTGAGGTTTTGAATTGGTGACTCGGGACGTAGTGGGAATTGAATAGGTGGTTGCTTCAACTATTCTCGGTATGCTTCCTCTCTAAGTTGTTTTCGTTTAGCAGCAAGCTCATGACTTCAAATTGAATTGGGGTGCAACGGTATATGGTGGACAAGTTGCTCGTCATCAGAATCTCGATTATCACTCAGAAGTACCTTATCTTTGAGTAACCTGCAATTAGTGGGCAATAGAAATGTACATTGTAATTAAGCACGAATCAAATCAACCCTTTTCTTCCTTCATTGTGCGACAAGATTCCTTAAATATGTAGGGGATTTAATGCTTAGTTACCTCAAAAGTGTCGAAAAACATGTGTCTGACATACCATACATTGCTTTCAATTTGTACAGTAACATCATTATGCCTAGTTGGGTAGACCTTGCAGACCCATATACTCAACCAAATATAGGGGTGGTGGAAGCAGATTTCAGGCTTTTGAAGAAGGTATCTACTGCAGCAATGGAATGCATCTAACAACATTCCCTCCATGACTTGGGGGTCTTGTAAGAAATCATCCATACCAACCTCTATATCATTTCCTTCATCCCCAACATGTGAAGAACTAGTGTTATTGTTGAGGTTTTGATTTGGTGGCTCAGGACGTAGTGGGAATTGAATAGGTGGTTGCTTCAACCATTCTCGGTATGCTTCCTCTCTAAGTTTTTTTTGTTTATTAGCAATCTCATGACTTGACATTTAGTGGGGTGCAACGGTATATGGTATACAAGTTGCTCATCATCAAAATATTGATTATAAAAATATTGAACATTACATCGATGATATTAGTAACACAATGTGTTTAATATGTTCAAACATTATACCAAAAACTTATTAGAAGCATGGACATTTTTTCCGAATAATAAACATGAAACCAACCACTTCATAAAACAATTGTCGAATTAAGCAATATATTTACATTAATTCCATTGAAAATCCAAAAATACAATTACTCAATCATATTTTTCTTACACCCTACGTGTTTGTCTACATAAAAGAGATTCAATTCATGGTGTAATATCATTGACCCAGGTAGGTTGCTAAAACATGGCATGTTAGGATTGGTAGGGTAAAGCAGTTTTCCATTTTCATCAAACATATGCTTGCGGTATCTTTCTCCTGATAAGAGCTTGCGGAGTTTTAGGACTACGATAATATCTTGGGCATCTGAACTCGATCCTGAATCTTGATCCTACAAAATTCAATGAACAAGTATTCAACTGCACCTGCATACATAACATCAATTCAATGAGATAAATGAATTATCAATACCAACACCTCATAGTTGGGTGGAGGCTACTAAAAGATCTAAAGAAGCACAACAGGTTGTATCTTCTCAAAACCGGAAACCCTCCTTTATTCTTCGCACTAAACCAGTAAATCCCACTACTCCCTCTACTCCACTAAAGATCCAAAAATTGACCAAGGCTGAAATGGTCAAACACCAACTCAAAGGCCTTTGTTATGATTGTGATGATAAATATTTTCCGGGCCACAAGTGTAAGGAACAAAAGCTTTTTATGGCCATCTCGGGGGATATTTCGGAAGAGGATGTTGAAACTCCCCTTATGTCTGAGTCACCTGAAACCACTGACATAACCCCTCCCTCAGACCCTCCCGAAGTAGAACTAGTCATTTCCCTAAATGCTCTCACTGGCTTCTCTGCTCCCCAAACCCTCAAGCTAATATGTTATATCAAGCATAGGAAGGTCATCATTCTTGTTGATAGTGGAAGCACCCATAATTTTATCATCGCTGCATTTCCCAAGAAACTCATTGCTATATCCATGTAGTCAATAATTTCCAAATCATGATTGCCAATGGCGGCTCCATGAAATGTGGAGGGTGTTGTGAAAATGTGTGTCTCCAAATTTGTGACTACCACCTGAAATCTCATATGTTTGCTATCGACATGGGCGGTTGTGACATTGTGTTGGGTACAGACTCGCTAAGGACTTTGGGTCCCATTCTGATGGATTTTAAGGAATTAACCATGCAATTCGACCAGGAAGGCCAACAATATAAGTTCCAAGGCATCACCGTTGGTTCACCTAAGATCATTAGTTCCCATCACATGGAAAAGATGCTCAAAAAAGGTCATTTGGCATTATTGCCCAACTCCATGCCATACAAGCAACTGAGACACCCTCGGTGCCGCAAGACCTCCAATCCATCCTCTCTAAACATCAAGTGATCTTTTCCACTCCCCAGGGACAACCTCCTTCCCATGGTGTTCATGATCATTCCATTCCCCTTGTTCCAGGAAGCCTTCCTCCCAATATCCGTCCCTATCGTCACCCGTTTTCCCAAAAAAATGAAATTTAGAAAATGGTTCAGGAACTCCTTAACGCAGGCGTTATCCGCCCTAGTACGAGCCCCTACTCTTCTCCTATAGTCATGGTCCTGAAGAAAGAAGGTTCTTGGCACATGTGTCCTGACTTCCGTGCCCTCAACAAACTCACCATTAAAGAGAAATTCCCCATTCCTGTCATTGATGACCTCTTGGATGAATTGAGTGGCGCCCAGTTCTTTACTAAACTTGATCTTTTCTCTGGCTACCACCAGATACGTATGAAAGAGGTAGACATTCCTAAGACATCCTTTAGAACTCATGAGGGCCACTATGAGTTTGTAGTCATGCCCTTTGGCTTGTGTAATGCCCCCTCCACCTTCCAAAGCCCCATGAATCATGTCTTTCGTCCTTTTTCCGTCATTTTGTCTTAGTTTTCTTTGATGATATCCTCATCTATAGAAAACCCTGGACAAACCATCTTGCTCGTGTGGATTGAGTTCTCCATCTATTTTCTCAGCACCAACTTTTCCTGAAATAGTCTAAATGTGCTTTTGGCGCCTCAGAAGTCGAGTACTTGGGTCATATGGTTGGCAAGGACGGCGTCAGGGTGGATCCTAAAAAGATTGAAGCTATGCAAGACTAGCCTCACCCAAAGACTCTCAAAAGCTTGTGTGGATTTCTGGGCTTAATAGGTTATTATCATAAGTTTGTTAAGAATTATGGAAAGATTGCAGCACTTCTCACTGCACTCCTAAAAAAAAACTCTTTCACTTGGACTCCAACAGTTGCTCAAGATTTTCAAACCTTGAAGATGGCCATGTGCACAACTCCAATCCCGACCCTTCCTAATTTCACAAAGACCTTTGTCCTGGAATGTGATGCTTCAGGGAACGGAATTGGTGTTGTCCTTATGCAAGAGGGTCGGCCTTTGGCCTTTACCAACAAACAATTGTCTGAACGAAATCTGGGCAAATCAATCTATGAAAAGGAAATGTTGGCTATTTTGCATGTCATTGATATGTGGCGCCCTTATCTATTAGGGAAATGCTTCCAAATTAAGACAGACCATCAAAGCCTCAATTATTTTCTAGAACAATGCATTTCCTCCCCAGAGAAACAAAAATGGGTGACTAAGCTCTTTGGATATGATTATGAGATCATTTACAAGAAAGGCAAAGACAATGTGGTTTCAGATGCACTTTCCCGAAAATATGAAGATGAAGGATCCCTTTTTTCTCTCTCCTTCATTGTACCAGATTGGCTCCAAGTCGTTCGCTAGGAATGGCTACACGATCCCAAAAGTTCACATCTAATACAACAATTGCAGTCCAATCCTCCAATTTCCACAAGGTACTCTTGGCTCCATGATGAGCTTCGATACGAAGGCCATTTGTATTAAGTAAACGATCAAAACTTAAATCCACGCTATTTTCTGAGCTTCATGCTACACCCATAGATGGGCACTCTGGGTTTAACAAAACCTATGACAAGGTCAAACATTCTTTTTTGGGGGATGGTATGAAACAAGACGTTTGTAATTTTGTCATTGAATGTGATGTGTGTCAATGCAATAAGGGTGAAATAGTCAAATCTCCTGGCACACTATAACTGCTTCCGATTCCACCTGCTATTTGGAGGGATATCTCTATGGATTTTATTACAAGCTTACCCAAATCAGGAAATAAATCAGTCATCATGGTGGTTGTTGATCGCCTTTCCAAGTATGCTCATTTCTGTGCTCTTCAACACCCATTTACAACATCCGCTATGGCTCAACTTTTCATGGATCGGGTCTTCAAGCTTCATGGCATGTTGCATTCTATTGTTTTTTATCGCGACCCAACTTTCACCAGCAATTTTCGGCAAGAACTATTCAAGCTACAAGGCACCCAATTGCATCTCAACACAACTTATCATCCCCAGACTGATGGTCAAAATGAAGTTGTCAACAAGTGTTTGGAAACATATTTGATGTGTTTTGCATCGGAAAAGAAAAATCATTGGGCTCAATGGTTACCCCTAGCTGAATGGTGGTACAACACTTCATACCATATAGCTACCCGTGTGACTCCTTTTGAAGCGGTCTATGGATAAAAGCCACCTTCAGTTCTCTCATACTTACCAGGTGTCTCAAAGGTCCAGGCGGTTGACCAAACGCTTATAGTTTGAGAGGCTATTCTCTGTACCCTCAAAGAGAATTTGGTCATGGCACAAAATCGCATGAAGCAACAAGTAGATCAAGGTCGCTCTGAACGTCAATTTGCAGAAGGGGATCAGGTGTTTCTTTGACTGCAACCTTACAAGCAAAATTCCCTCAAGGTGGAGCATTGTTAGAAGCTGACACCCAAATTTTATGGTCCTTATACCATTCTCAAGCGTGTGGGATAGGTGGCCTATCAGCTAGATTTGCCCAGTCATTCTAAGCTACATCTTGTTTTTCATGTTTCATGCTTAAAGAAGGTGATTGGAACTAAGTGCCAAATTCAAACCAACCTTCCCGAGTTAGACGAAGAAGGATCCATTTGGCTACAGCCACAAGCAGTTTTGGACCAACGTGAGCGTTGTCTGCATCAGCGAACCATCAAAGAAGTGTTAGTCCAGTGGAAAGATACAACTCCAACAGATGCCACTTGGGAACCAGCTACCATTCTGCAGTAATTTCCACATTTCAAGCCTTGAGGACAAGGATGTTTTTAAGGGAGAGGACATGTTAGGGACTTAACCCCTCACATAGGTAGAACAATATATTTGGATGTAATAAAAGTCAATATTAATAAGGCCTTGCAATAAGGTAGAATAAGTCGAATGTAAGAATACCTAATAGAAGCTTCCGCTTCTAGAAGGATCTTCCTCTAGATGGTTCTTTTGATAGACATATTTAGTATAAATAGGAGTTGAAGGTATGAGAACCCTAGCTTGGATATTATTGTAATAGAGCTCTACTCGACTGGAGGTTGCTCCCTCGAAGAGGCCTATGAACATTGCTCTCAGAATCAAAGTGCTCTTTCTAGTGTTATTTTGATATCATTTCAATGTTATTGTGGTTTTATTCTGGTTATATTGTTGTTTATCTGCCATTTCTAGCATTTTATTTTTGTTCTGCATACTTTTTATATCTGGAATATTACAATTTGTCAAGTATAAAAGTCCTTATATTTGTTAATTTATGGTCTCAATGGGTCCATAGTTATGCGTCAACCCCCTTTTCTCCATTTCACTTAATGGCTCTATGGGGCACCTTTCATCCCACGAGAGCAATTAGGTAGGGGTATCAATTGTCTCCATATATTTGTATTATTTCAGTTGAAGGCATCAACAAACTCCTTAATTCCTATGATGTTGATTCATGCCTTGTAAGACTTAAGCTAAATGGTAAGATGGAGGTCCTTTGTTTAAAATTTGTCGATGATATAATGTTTGTCAATGAGGCTAGGATAAAAAGAAGCACGATCCTTCCAAGATTTTTTGGATCTATTTCATAAATCTTCAGGGTGTCAAACAAATGATGACAATTGAAACAATGTCAAGGATTAGCTCGGTAGGTTGAAGCATCGACTCAAGTCACGTTTCTAACAAGAAGGTCATGGGTCATTGGTTCAAATTTGATCAAGTCGCTCAGGGTTTCTAGCTACTATTATGGTTGACAGTTGTGTTTCCCTCCATCCAAATATTTTGAGGAAGAGGGGGGATCACGTGAGGTTTCCCTTCGAAAAAATGATGACAAATAAATTATTTTACTTTCCAACACCCCTATAGTAGTTCAAATTCATATCAACAAGTTCTTAAATTTTATAAGGGCTTCACTTCCTTGCAAATTTTCGAGCATCTCCTTGGTGATGAAGAATGCCAAGGAGATTAACTAAGAATATATCCTAGCCAAAATCCATCAAAGACTTTAGAGTTGGACCCTTTAAAGTCTTTCTTTTAGATGTAAGTTACTTTTCTAAGGTGAATCTTCTGATCTCTTCTTTGTATCTTTTATTGATTTTAAATTCCCCCAAAGCATTTTTATAAAACAAGGAATTTCAAAAAAAGTTCTTACGAGAAGGCCCTTATTTGGAAGTTGAATGGCCCTCGGTAACATGAAGAAATATTTATGTTCCTGTGGTAAAAGGAGGGCCAAGGCTTGGAAATTGCAACACTTTAATATGGATTTATAGGGAATTACTTTGACATTGATATAATGACAATAATTGAATGTGGGTCCAGATTTAGAAGGATAACTATGCTCCACATACACCTTGGAAGGATATTCCCATACTCCATAATCTATGCAATAGATATTGTATCTAAAATACAAAAAAGGGACTTGAAATCACTATTACTTATAGCTTTTGGGAGATAAGAGATGGTAAAACATTGTTTTTTTAACTAATTTCTAGAACCATCTATCTTCATTGCAACACAATATAGATTTGTAGGGGGAGATCTATTTTTCTAGCATACTAACAAATATTAAACTTCATCAATTTTGGTAACAAACAGACCAACAAGGCTAGTATGGCGAGGTCATTAGTTTTTACAATTGGAATGATCTTAATTTTTAGCTAATTTGATTAGTAAGGATCTTAAAATCAAATTGTGGCATGAATTGCGGCAAAGACAAATACTTTACAAAGCTAGTAGATATATCCTTTGTTGGGGAATGAAAGACATGGGAAACTTTACTATTAACTAGGGTTACACCCAATTAATGGAGAATTTCCAATCAAGAACCACATATTTAATTTCGAGTAAGGTGTAGCATCCAAATTCCTACCCTAAGATGTTCAAATTCATTTGGCAAAGGGAATTGAAGTGTAAATCATTTGGTATAACATATATACACGTGGTTTTATGAGCTTGTTGTGTACTCAACACACCCTTAAAAAGCCTTTGTCAAATTTTTACTTTTTTGGGTACCACTTGATCTTCTGGACTTTCTGATTCGATCTCATTTTTGAAAAAATGTTGTCTTTGCTTATTTCCATGATTCTCATCACCTATTTATTTTTTCTTGAACTTATGAAAGTTCATGACTAAAAAGACCTTAAACACCCTGTTGGGGTCCTATAATTATAGGCAACTCGATTCTTCGACTGTGGATTTGGCATTCCCCCCGTGATGAAGACTTCTGGCTCGATTGACCCCCTTTTTCCCCTCCATCCATTTCGCCCGATCCTCCATCATCCTGTTGCATCCTTCATCCTCCGCTGCGCCTTCACTCCCTTGTCTTTTCGACCCATTGAGTACGCCTCACCTTCCTTCCAGCCATGAATAAATGAACTTAGGATAACGAACGAATAATGTTAAAGGGTTAGTGATATTCTCTAATATTTGTTAGCCTAACAAAATTGTTTTGATAGAATAATTTAAAATAAAATAATTGGTAGACTAACTATTAATTAATTAATTAATAATTAGTTAGTTTAATAAGTATGTTAGTTTTTGGATTAAATAAAATAATTAAAAAATATAAAACATATTAAATATAAAAATAAAATATAATAAAACAAAAAACATAAAATACAATAAAACAAAACAAATTTAAAACAAACAAAAAATAAACAAAATAAAACATATAAAAACAAAACAAATTTAAAACAAACAAAAAATAAACAAAATAAAACATATAAAAACACAAAACAAAATATAATAATTAAACATAAAACAAAACGTGAATAAAACATGTAATAACATAATATTAAAAAACTAAAAATTAAAAACATAAAAACTTAACACTATCCTAAGTCTACCCATCCCCAACTCCCGCTCACATCAAAGCCCACACGAAAATCATAAACCAAATCGACGGCCATTAAAAATTCCGGACCCCCCCTCACTATCCGGAGTTTAATGAGAGGGGGGGTCCGGAATAGATGTTTTCCAATACCACCCCCCATCCACGTGTCAGATCCTTATTCCAGCGGACCCCTCCCCCCCCCCAAAACCGCTTACCACCTCGGGGGGGGGTCTGGAATACCACCCATCACGAAAAAACCGCCTTTTTCATATTTTTTGCCTATTTTCGCTTGTTCAACATGTCTTCGTCCGAGGCCGTTTTTGGGCAAATGAAAATGAATTTTAAGAAAACGAGAGAGGTTTTTCTCCGTGACGGGATGAGGAACAAAAATCTCTCTCATTTTTTTCACAGGTGCCACGATAAGGGAGAATCGAAGCCATCTTCGAGGCCCTTTTTTCCAGATTTTCTCTTTTCCGTTACAGTCCTGATTTTGCGGGGCTGTTACGGCTAGCTGGAGATGAATTTGGAGAAACCGAAGGATCATTTTGTCCAGAACATGCCCATATCCAATAACCTCCTTCAGTTTTTGCCCAGGTGTCGTCGTTGAAGAGAAACAAATGTCTGTTCGGACCCCTTTTTCGCAGAAAACCGATCCGTCTTTCATGGCGGACAGTTCCAGATTTTGTGGGATTTGTGCCTATTTTTGGCCGAGGCGGTTAAAACCGACTCTCGAAACTTGTTGGGGGATCTCCCCTATTTATTCAGAGATGATTTTCAATGTAAAGGTTGTTGATCTCAGGCCCAGGAAGGCTATTCCCTATAACATTTTTTTGATTCACCAGGAATACAAAGGGACTTTTTCACAGGATTCTTGTGTGTCGATGATTGGTGAAGTTTTCTTGCTTTATTGAATGTGATTCTAATCAATCTTCATTATGTTTCTCTCTTTCTAATTTTCAAAAGGAGATTTAACGCAGAATTTATCCATGATACTCTGTGCAGTGCTTTTGAGAATCTTAATGTTTTCCTCTGATACTACAATGAAGAAATTCTTGGATGCTTTTTTGTTGTAGTTGATTATCTCATCTGTTCATCTTTTACATCACTTTATTTCTAATGAATCCAACGTCTGCATTATCTTGCCCTGTGGAAATACCTCATAGACCTGTGTTCGATTTCAAACTTGTCACAGACCCCATAGCCCAATGGTCTTCTTTTGTTGTCTCAACCAGAAAACCCCAAGAACATAACCCTATTCTGCATAGCTAGCCTAATATTCTTTTCAAACAAAGCTATATCAGACAGAGAGATCCCTCTCTGAGTCTTGGAAATCTAGATCCAAGACTCGAAGTGGTTTTGATGTTGCCTCTGTGACTGCCTCACAGCCTTGGGCAAATTACAGAGTGCTAACACACCCGAATAAAGAATCGATAGTTGAACACTTCACGAAACACGATCAGGGTCGCCATCGAAAGGAATTCAAAGAAGGAAGACAACCACTCGGAAAAACTCAGTCGTCGAGCGTCGATCTCCATCGGCATAGGCAAAAGGAAGTTTTTGTTTGCGTCAAGTCTTGCATAAGAGTATCATCGATAGCCGATTCCCCTTCAACATCGATAAAAGATGAGGGGGACAGACGTTAACTAAGAGCGAAACAATATTTCCGATGGTCGATGCCCAGATGCACTTCATCGATACCGAGGAAAACTTAGAAGGATCATCGCCAACATTTTGACCACGATAAAAGTTATCGTCGATCCCCAATGCCTTTTTGGCATCGGGACTTTTTCAAGGGAGTTGATCTGAAAGCAGTTTGATAGGTTTATCGTCGATCATTGACCCTGGATACTTTTTCAGCATTGGCAAGTGAAGGTTTGTTTTAGAACGAATAACTTAAGCAAAGTCCCAACTCCGATTAATACACGCGATTTAAGTCACCGGTATTCAACGCCACGTGTCTTTACCAGATTGGAGAATCGTACGGTCTAGTTTTTCCCTGAGTCATTCTTGGTTCCCTAAGTCTGAGTCACACCTCCGAGTAAGCATTGTTGTATCAGCAATGTACGGTAAAATCGATCGACGTCAGAACTTTTTGCAGGAGGTTATCAACGAAAACATTCATAGCACACCCTTGATCCCCTATCCAACCACTAAGAGTGCGACACGATGGGACGTTTTAGCATTAGATACGATCGGATTTTGAGCATTTAAGGAGCTAATTAATACTAAATCCTACATTAGTCGCTACCTCGTGCGCCAATCAAAACATTCGTTTAAAATCACTGATAGACCACATCACGACCCGCGCCTCCACCGTCAACCCACGATGAATTTAAGTTATAGAGATTCGGCGACAAATTTGTTAAAATTTCACTCATAACCTGAATTGAATGACTAATGTGACACGGTAAGTTCTTCTCTGTTTAAATTCTCTTGAGTCATTGTAAACGAAATCATTCTACGCATAAGAGAATTCAGGAGCATCCAAAGGAGCAAGAAGATTGACTCGAAGGTTGTATCAACTCCATGATTATAAAAATAACTAGGTTTTAACAAGCTTCAGAGGTATGTATCCGAGTCTGTAAATTTTACATGCCTATAATTTATGTGTTGTTATCCGGTTTTTGTTTTTACACGGTCTTTGAAATTTTATTTTAAGTTGCAGGAACAATGTCGCCAAGAAAGCCAACCACTAGACGATCTTCGAGGGCATCAAAGCTGAAAGAACCAGAGGTGGGTGAAGGCTCTTCTCCAGGGGTCACAAAACAATTGGAATACGCCCCAAGACCGGAACCTGTCATTAAGACAACAATAAAGAAGGTTTTCATCCAGCTCTGGCCTTTGGCGATACAAAGGCAAGCACTGGGTCCAAGATGGCACTCCCACATTGTTGAGAACTCTTTAATAAGATCAACCGGGAGAAATACCCAGAATATGTCCCACACAGTGATCCAGATGTAAGGGTGTTCGACGACCAGGTATTCCCGAACATTCGACGGTCGTACCTACATATGGTGGCAAGCAGAACCCTCGTTTTTCCCTGCATAGAAGTCTGGAAGTGGCTCATCTATCACACAGACACACATAAATGTTTAATGAACGATGACAATGGTGGGTGTGTCGAAGTGTTCCTTTCGGTAGAAGTTCAGAAATACTACAAACTCAGAGACCCCGAGGAGAATCT